>JAHWFP010188079.1:0-28929 GCA_023313725.1 Lithobius niger
GTCTCTAACATATCAAGATAGGCTTTTGAAAGAGTGATTCATTAATTAAAAAAAAAATCATTTCGCTTACATTGCATGGCATTCAATCTGTGCTATATATTTTCACCCAAACATGGTAGAACCACACAGGCAGTGTTCTGTCCAAGGAATCTTGTCAGTTTTTTGTGTGCTAAACCTAAACGAAAAAATGAGGTTGAGGTTTTTTTTAATTTTACTGTAGAGCAAGTAGTTTTTCAGCTAGAATTTTTTTTGTTTCTGTCCTTATGTTATTCCTATGTTATTGTTGTCCAAGAGCAAGAAGAGCCCCTGATGCTCTGAAAGCTGGTAATAGACTATAGTGTCCGCGGCCTATCTTGAGTTCGCCGCGGAACGAACACAGATACTCGATTGTACGCTTTTGGTAGCAGAGTGCCTTGTTGATATCCAAGATGGTTACAAAAACAATGGCGGCCATCGACTAAAAGTCGCCCCCTCCTGGAAGTCGTAGCCGCTCATAAAATACTTGCAGGACTCAAGATACGCCGTGCACACAATAATTATACGGTAATTAATGAACTATTCGCAAAACTTTAATGAGACACCCCCACCCTTATCCGACGCCTGAAGTCATTTCGTTTGCTTTTTATGTATTAACTCCAAAGTTCATTTCTTAAAAAAAAAAAAGAGCTGCTCTCCCACGCCCCCCTTTAATAAGGGAAAAAGCGGCAAACAGCTAAGAAAGTTCAGAACAAATTTAAAGCTCAATTTTAATTATCCGCAAAATGTGCTAATTGAAGAGCTCACGACAAATTGAATTAACGACTTTTAATTGCTAATTTTCTTTGGTGGCTTCAGCCAAATCAGAAATCTTGCAAGCCCCCTTTAGTCGTAAAAAAAGTAACTCGTAAAGCAATGAATAAAGAACTATGTTTCAGAGGTTCAAGTTTAAATTTCTTTAACTTCTGCTCTTCGCACATTAACAGACTCTAATTTGTATTTCAAATTAAATTGAAATTAGTAGTATTAATCGATTCTTTATCCGATTTTGATCTTTTCTGTGATCCTAAGGCTGAATCAGACGTCTTGGGATCAATGCTTTTAAACTCAGCTTCTCAAACTCAATTAAGGAAGTCAATTTAATTAAGCTCGGCATTTTAATTCCTTTCCTTAGTGCAGAACTAAACGATGGAATATTTTAACTTGTAGTACTCTTTGTACAGATTAATAATGCAAAAACTGCTGTGCAAAGGAAATCAGGGTGGCGGTCTACGTGAAAAATCTGGAAAACCAGGAAAATTCAGGGAATTATCAATTCTGGAAAATTCCGGGGGAAATAAGAGAATTTGATAAACATACACTGAAAGTCAGGGAATTTCAACATTTTCCGGAAACTCTTCTTCATCTATAAAGAATAACTATAATTCGGATTTCATTTTTTACTTATAAAACTTTATTTCAGTTGAAACTTCATGTCCTTCTGATAAAGCGAAAACTCCTTAGGCCTACGTAATATTGGACGTTACGTGTTAAGTGCTTTTCTAGTTTGTTCAGATTATGGCTTTCCTACTGTTTACCAATAGTTAGGGCAGTACAATTTTTGATTTAGCAAAGCATTGAGATACAGTTATCACGATTTGAGTGAAATGTGAAGACCGACAAAAAAATCAGGGGAAAATGTCAGTATTGGTCTGGAAAAACCTGGAAAAATCAGGGAATAATTTCATTATGATCTTTGAACGTCACCCTGGAAAAGAACAGCAACTTAGGAAAAAAAATGCTAACAGTTTTCTACAGAAAAACAATTTTCTACAACATTTGCTTAGCCGGGGGGGGGGGGGTCTCTTCCGAGCTTTTTGCATATTGCTTTTCCATTGGCTGTTGATTTTGCTGGTGCCACTGACGTCACAATGCAGCTCGACAGCTTACGCACACGCGCACAAGCCAAACCAGCCTGGAGCCAGTGACGTTACACGAAATAGTGGCGTGGAAACGACTTAATGAGCTATGGGGAAGGACCAACCTTTCTAAAGTGTATCGTTCCACTCGACCTGGGTCTTAGTCCAGTTGAAAAGTAAACTAACTTGCAAATTTTTGTCCACGACTCCATTTTTCCTCTGAAACACTGGTAATACCGCATAAAACCGTAGTGAGCAGCTCCGTCAATTTAGTACCCCACGTCGTGTAATCGTATCCACCTAAATACAGACAATTAGTGCTCGATTAGTGTTCATTAGTGCTCGAAAATTAAAATTAGTGCTCATTCAATGAGAGAGTTATAACACTTTTAAAGGTTGCGGTGCCAAATTGATTCTGACAGAACCACCCTCTATGACTGGCTCGAAAATACCCAATTTTTAGTGCTTAATCAATGCTCGAAAATTAGAATTAGTGCTGTACGAGTCCCTAAATATCACTCTTTTGATGGGTCGATGCTGTTTTTGCTGTAGCACCACCCGCACTAAACGGCTCAACCCCATGTCCCGTTTTTTAGTGCTCGATTAAGGCTCATTAGTGCTCGGAAATTAGAATTAATACTCTTTTAATAAAATAATCATAACAATTTCAAAAGTGGCGGTGCGAAATTAATCCAGCAGCCCCGCCCGCACTGAAAGACTCAAAACGTGTTCCATTTTTTAGTGATCAATGATTGCTTATTAGTGTTCGAAAATTAGAATTAGTGCTCTTTCAACAATTAAAAGAATTATTAAACTTTCAAAGGTGTTATAAAGGTGCTGCTGAATCAATTTGGCACTGCCACCTTTGAAAGTGTTACAATTCTTTTGTTGAAAGGGCACTAATTCTAATTTTCGAGCAGTAATGAACGTAATCGAGAGGTGAAAAATGGGGCACATTTGGAGCCGTACAGTGCAGCTGGTGCTACACCATGAACAGCTCCTACCCATTAAAAAATGATAATTTACAGACCTGTACAGCTTTAATTTATTTAAAATTTAATTTAAATAATTTAAATAATTGTCGGTATTTAGTTGGGTATGAATACACGACGTGGAGTTGAAAAATTGATGGAGCTTATACAACGTGCCATGGCGGTTTGCTGTGACGTGCGTATCACATGACTGGGCTAGTCCAATCAGACGGCCAAACAGCCGTTGTTCTCGTTCGTCATTGGCTAACTCATGGTGACGTCACGGCAAACAGCCATTGCGCACGATTTAAATGAGCGAAGTGTTATTATTAGCATCAGCAATGCCATCGAGAAATACCTCGCGAGTAGCTCTTCTGCAATTAGGGTAAAGGAAGCCATTGATGGTTACACACTCACAAGTGTGCGACGAGTGCTTGTCATCCTTAGACGGGTCATCAATAATTTATACCAATTTTGGTATGATTTACAAATGTCACTTTTAAAATTTTAATTGTGAAGTCACCTGACGCAAATTATTCAGGGTAGCTTTCAAAAGCTCATGATGAAATTCCATGATTTTTTTTCAGATTTTCCAGACCAATATTGACTTTTTCCCCCGATTTTATTTCGGCTTTTTTTCGATCGAAGGAAGGTGCAGTACAGGACTGAAAAAAATGTTTTTTTTTCCACATTTTCACTCAAAACGCAAACTCAAGTTAACTCAAATCGCAATAACTATCCCATTGCTTTACTAAATCAAAAATTGCCAAGCCTTAACTAGTATTGGTAAACGATAGGAAAGCCATATAATCTGAACAAAACTAGAAACGAAATTAACACGTAACGTCACCTATTACTTAAGCCTAACGAATTTTCGCTTAATCAGAAGTATACACGAACTTTTAACCGAAATAAAATTAGGGTTTTATAAGTAAAAAATGAAATCCAAATAAGCTATTCCTGATAGACGAAACTAAGACTTTCCGCAGAATGTTGAAATTTCCTGACGTTCAGTAGATGTTTATCAAATTCCCTGATTGCCCCTGAATTTTAAAGAATTGATAAATTTCCTGAATTTTCCCGGTTGTCCAGGTGTTCTAGGTACAACGCCAGCCTGAAACTAATTCGTGCTCTATTTTGAACATTACTGGACGCTTTAGAAGTAGCATGACGTCCTGTAAGGGGGGGGGGGGGGGGGAGACAGACAGGGCGACTGGAACCGATGCATCTCCACTCGTGATGGGGATCGTGATATTATCCAAAAGAGGCCGGAATTGATTCAGTAGCCATAAAGGAGCTTAGTAGTCCCATCATATAGTCAGCATGACTGGCAGTTCCTATTCAGAAGCTTTGTAAAGGGGACGTCTTTTCAGTTACGGACATTTCATTTCAGATAAAATAGCAATAAGCAAAGTTCAATAAAAATGTAGCCTAAAAGGTGCACAGACTTTAAAGTCTTACACAACGTTTCGGGGATTAGTGCACCCGTTATCAATGCAAGGCAATCAGCAATGGAGTATCGTACAATTACATATACACTATACTATATAGAGGGTTGTCGAAAAGTCCGTTGCACCCCACCAAAAGTCCTACAGAATTGGAATTAGGCACCTGACTCATAGGACTTTGTTTTCTCCCTAAGATGTGGGCCACCCACTGAGCTTGCGTTAGGGCGCCCTGCCCCCCTCAACACCCAGATATAAAATTTAACTTTTTTACTGTGAGCAATAGACGTTTGGTTCCAATTGGGGAAATATACTTGGTCCAGACAACGTGATAGCCGAATACTGCATGCTAATTGGATAAACGGGATGTGTTTTATTACATCTTCAATGTAGCCCCCACGCCCACATGAGGCTTCCTGTACGGTGTAGGAAACTGAAAGGGAAGCAATCATGTGGGCGTGGGGGGCTACATTGAAGATTGTATGAAAAGTCCTATGATTCAGGTGCCTAATTCCAAATCTGTAGGGCTTTTGGTGGAGTGCAACGGACTTTTGGTACAGGGTGATTCATTAAGTGTTGAGAGAATAAGCCTATAATAGGCCTGTATGGATATGAGTGTGTATAATTTGTCAGGACGGTAAACCGTGCACGACTCCGGTCCAACTCCAAATAAAGTTTTGTAATCGCGGTGTAAACCGTCTTAAACAAAACACGGAGGTCGAGGAGGGGGGGGGGAGAGGGGGGAAGAATGCACCATGGAACTAACCGACGAAATGCAAAGGAATTAAAATCAACGAACGGAAAGACATGTTTACCACCATGGCTGGCCTAACGTAAACTTACTTAAGCTTCGCTGAACGTAAATTGTAATAAATAAGCCTTAGTGGCCGAGTTAGCCTATATGCTTACTACTAGGATGGATTCACATGAGTAACAAGGCTTAGCAAGATTATGTTAGACCAGCCAGGGTGATGTACATACAATATTGGACAGTGAAATTTAGACAGAAAAATGTTGGCTTCTCTGCTGCGCTCCGTTATGGATTACTTCCTTCGGGGCGTGAATGGCTGCTAAAGTTCGATTGTTATAAGATATTGCTTTCAGAAAAAGACTAATATGCATATATATCATATGTTGCAGGTATGGTGAATGATAAACTGTTACGACGAATATTTACAACGAAAGTTTGGAACATCAAGTACCATCGAGCGCTATTCTCTCTAGCACTTGCTTGCAACAAGCAGAGGAATAGGGATGATTTTAAAGTCAGCTGCTTGCGAGCCGCTTGCCGCTGAGAAACTTTTGCGTCGTTTTTAAAGCCAGCGGCTTGGCAGCCGCTGGCGAGCCAAGTAAACGAGGAAAAAGGGTGCCGAGTTCGCTGAGCTTACCAACCAATCATCATACATGCGATAAATCTACATGATACGTGCGTGATTAGTACGATATTGATAGCTGCCAGCAGTTCAATTGCAGCAGTCTTTACTCTCATCATCTTAAACGCTACTAATAATGCGACACAACAGAGTAAAGAGATATAATAACTGATTTTGTTACTGTCGGTCATGTTTGTGCTTAGTAAGCTTTAAATAACGTCGTTTTTAGTCTCAGCTTGAAAATGGGAAAAGCGAATGAAACAGCGACCAAGCAAACTCAGCGCTCAGCAAGCAAGCCGCTGACTTTTAAAACATCCCTAATGCACAAAGAAATATCGTTAAACACGACAAACAAGACACGATCCTTCTGAATTATTGAGTAAAACTATGGTGCTCCCTCGTGCACCTGGGAGCAAGCTATAAAGATTAACGATACTAATGTCACTAGAATGTTGCGCCACGGAAAAATGTAAAGAAAATCTCCTGGAGCCATCTAACTGACACTAATATCGTTAATCTTTACAGCTTGTTTTCTGATGCACGAGGGCGCACCACATTTTTACTCAATAATTAAAGAGTCACGTGGTTTGTTTCTTGCTTTTATAAAGTTTAAAAGTTTATTTCTTGCATTCCTTTGCTTGCTGCGAGAGAGAACTCGATAGGGCTAGATGCCGCAACGTTAATTTGATGGCAACTAAATATTTAGTAATTTAGTCTGGATAGTGCAAGGCTTGGTGCGGTTTTAACATTGGCGTAATGCAGTTTTGTCCTTCGTGAAAGAAAAATGGTAATGGGTTTTCGCTTCAATGACGTTACCACAGGAAGCCGCCACGGAGAACAACATACCAACAACAGTCAGAGAAAAAGGGGCGAAAACACCATAATGCTAACGAATAAAGGTAATCGTCCATTTTCGCTTCACAGCAACTATTGACTCTTTCTACCAGTTCGATTTGTTTTAGGTTGGATTCGTTTGTCATGATTTGTGACGTCACCGGGACTCGTCGGGGCATGCCACTCATACACAGTGGGAATACTTCATTTCTCATAAGATTTCGGTGGAAGTGTTTTATATTCTGTACTCATGTCAATTTTATTATATATATACTTGTGTGTGATATTAATTATTTGTAAATATTAATTGCTGTTTTTTTTATTTGATTTTGAAAGCTACTCGTATGTAAATACGGCGTCTGGCTGGCTCGCATAAAAAAAAACCGCCTCCGGCGTCAACAAACAGTTGTGGCCCACGATCGGGTAGACGGACGTCGTCGTGACGTCAAGGTTCTTCACTGGATGCGTTCATTCTTCTACCAGGCTGGACGTTACGCTGGTGTGGCGTGACTGTTGTATACAACTCGCACAGCTGTCTTGTCTCTCCGTCCGAATTTGGCAAGTTAATTTCGTAATTGTGCAACCGCAAACCGCAAACCGAGTTCGGCAAGTTATTTCGTATTTGTGCAACCGCAAACCGCAAACCATCTGTTGTTTATGGACTCATTTGTGTCTTCAATTGACCATGTTTTACGAGTACCTCCAACAATTTCAGGCGAAGTGTTGTGCAAATTTGAAGTTGTATAATTTTATTGTCCAGTACGAGAATTCATTCGAGTAGGCCAATGCTAGGCTGTTAAGCGTTGAACGCACCGTTTTAAAGGGCAATTGCATCCATTTTGACATGCTTGTTTGACTTTTGGATCACTTACACAATAACTAAACACAAGAACTGCGGTAAGAATACGTTAGTTACGTCCGACATAACATCACCAAAACACGAAACGGAGATCGCCATTGTTTTGCTGGAACGCGTAGAAATTAATGCCGACAGACGGATCTCTTCGACTTCGAGTCGCAGCCGATTGAGATAGCTGTATTGACTGTGAGGAGCTCAAGCGTCTGACGGACTTAGCTGGCCACTACACTGCCGGCCAGCTAAGGCCGCCATACGCTTGAGCTCCTCACAGTCAATACAGCTATCGCACTCGGCTGCGAGTCGAAATCGAAAAGTGACATCTGTCGGCATTAATTTCTGAGCGTTCCAGCAAAACAATGGCGATTTCCGTGTCGCGTTTTGGTGATGCAGTTATTAAATGTTATATCGGACGTAAGTAACGTATTCTGACCACAAGTCTTGTGTTTAGTTATTGTGTAAGTAATCCAAAAGTCAAACATACATGTCAAAATGGAAGTAATTGCCAAACCCATTGCGAGTATCATGTTTTAAAAATAAATTTGTTTGAAATTTAATGCTAGCGAACTGGTATTTCTCCTTGATAGTCATTTGTTACAATAGTATTTTTATGTCACCTCAACCTTCCTCCCTCCCCCGCCTCCCCCGTTTCAGACGACACTCCCAATACGTTACTTCCCATCCGATAATTAAAACTTCAGATTGTTTCGGGGTAATCTGATAACACGTTTTACGCGGAAAGGTTCATTTATACTACAGACAACAAGATCGCCACCCAAATATTACTGGGGGTACAGGGGAGGGGGCAATATAACTCCAAATACCCCCCCCCCCCCCCCCCCCCCCCAAAAAAAGTCAAACCGAAGCGAAACCAGACCGCAAAATTTAGCCAATTTCGATTTACAAGCGCCCACATTTTGATGAGTTTCTGCTCTAATACGGACATACGACACGTCTTTACAATCACTGAAGTCTCTCCTTGCCTACCGTTTAAGTTTGCTTTAATGCACGGTGGTGACGTCACGCCAACACATCCCAATGCTAAAAGTGTAGCCGTTATATACGGTTAATCTGAAAACCCACACACGTGACCGTGGGTTAATTTTGATAACCCACACTTTTTTGATAACCTAACACTTTTTCCGCGCTCTACACAACCCCCACACATGTGACATATAATGACCGACGTTGCAAAACTACCGTACACAACATAAATTCAACCAGCAAACCCTATTGCAACCAACATAAATAGGCACATTTGCAACCTACGACATTTATCGGACTAACACGAAAAAAAACAACCTCGAGTAGGCTACTATGCTAGGCTCCCACCCATGGAGAAATGGTCCGACCCGGCAACCTTTCGTTCCGATGGTACGAAAACTACGCTACTGACACTACCTACCACACCTAAATACCTACGAGACTCAAGCGAATAGCGCATTTTATACGTTATATCTTATTTAAAGTAATAAAGTAGAAAAAATACGGTTTTACCTTAAACACAAACGTCGGTGACTGGGACTGGATATAGGGACGTCCTCGCGTACGTGAGACTTTCGCAGACAGGAAGTATAAACCGGAAGTTTGAGTTCAGGAATTTACGTAATGATTCACAAATAAAATTTTCAAATAAATTTTTTTTTTTAATTTCAAATAACTAGATATGTTGGCTCGACGTCACACCTTAGCATTAAAATACATATCCGTGAGTCGTAGTTGATTTAAAGTAAAGCTAAACCCTCCCATCTTAAATTTCAGTACCGTTAAATAAGACACTTAAAAAACATGAGAGAGGTACGAAAACCACTTAGGCTTTATAGTTATTACGTAGTAATGTGTCTAAATCTTAATTCTAGCAGACTAATTCTTCGTCCGTGCGGTCAACACAACCAAGTCTCGTTCGTGTGACGTCACACTTCATCGCCTGTTGGCGCATGCGCCCAACAAGCTCAGGCAAGATCGCGCACGGCTCTCGCATTCCTTACTGCTAGCGAAGAACAGATTCTTTTCAAACGAAGCGCGCGCCCCCTAATCTACTTCTCCCTCCCCATGAGCACGAAGTGGACACTGCCCGATCGCTTATCTGACCAGCATTTCGAGTTGAGTGGATTACCGCTTAGCTGAACGAACTTTCACAAGCTCTGTAGCGGTAATAGTCACGGTAGCTAATTTCTTGAATACTTTAATGTAATAAATCACGCAGAGATTGAATTTTGGTTGGCACTGCTATGGTCAGAGCGGTCCGGTGTTGCAGCCGCCATGTTAGAAGCATAAGCCGGCGCGCACTCGCTAGTATGCTACGATGACGTCATCCTCCAAGGTCCAAGGTGATGAAGTGTGACGTCAGTACCATGCGAGGAAATCGCGTTTGCCTGTCTCGCGCCATGGAAACATCAAACTTAGATTCTAAATTAACTATTGCTTAATTAATACGAATGTTGGAAACTTCGCGTAACTTGCATCTTGTTTTTTTTCGTACCTAACTATCAATAGTGAAATTTAAGACGGAAGGGTTTAGTTTTCCTTTAACGGTTATAATTGCTCTTGAGCTCGAACGGCTAGTCCACTATCTCGGGGCCGGAGGGAAAACCCCGTGGGCTTCGCCCACTCGTGTTTCCCTCCACCTCCTCGATAGTGGACTAGCCGTTTCTCGCTCACTCGCTATTATAACCGTTAAATCGACTACGACTAACGGATATCTACTACTTAGCCTATTCCAAAATTTACTACTTTCCAGGCCTATTATAACAGTTGACAACGAAAAAGCATTTTCAGCCTGAATGAAATCGGCCGCCATTATTCTCGCATCGTTCTCGTCAAGGTGGAAGAAGAGCGTGAGAAGGTGAAGCGACAGCTTGCTCGCGTGGTACTGGGAAAGAGAAGCGATAAAGATACGTTTCACCACTTGGCCTTTAGATAAGAATTGCGGTCGAAAGGGGCTAAATCGGGCTAAAAGTCGAATGGTACAAGCCGGGCGCGTGCTGTTTTCCCGAGCGTCTACCTTTTTTTTTTCTGATTGTTTACGGTAGAAAAACTTTAATGTTTCTGTGTAGCATACACTTGTGACTGTTTAACCACGTATTAAAGCAACATCCTGCCTGTCTTATAACAGCCACGCACCGATCGCAGCCGCACATTTTAACATCGCCAAGGCCGACTGAGATAATAGCTGCGTCCCTCGTAGCGAAGAACGCAGCTACTGTCTCAGTTGGCATTGCGCCTTATAGACGAACCAGCCTGAACGCATTAATTGTGTCGTAACAAACTGGATGATTTTCGTATCTTAAAATCGCACTTTATATTTTTTTAGGTTGGTACCTTATAAATTTTTCTTCGGCGATCTATTGGCATAAATAATTTTAATTTTTACCGCATTAGTCTTTTAGATTGGTGATCTCTTAATTATTAGCAAACGATTAAAAATTAGTGCATGCACACACACACACACAGGTGAAATGTCAAGGTTATTGTAAGCGCGCAAATAATCATAAACGTGCGGGACGCAGTAAATACAGTTCCCAGTTATTCCAGAAAATCTAGCCGCCACATTTTAAAACGGATTTTTAGCAAGGGATTGACTTACGGGAAGTAAATAGAACTTCGGGGCCGTACTTGATGTTGAGGATCGTGTAAAATGGCGTTGGGAGGAATGTATTTTTAACCACATTATACATATTTTTGTTATGTTTTTAAATTATTCTAGAGCAGGGACGCGATGATACACGCAACAAATCATCTTTCGACTTGTTTTTATGTTCTTGTTGTTTACGTTAGCTGTATTAATTTGTTGAGGTTGAAATATGCTTGAAACCTGCTTTAAACTATAATAGTTTTAATTACGCTTAAACTTCGTCAGGTAGAATTAAGGTGGAATGGACTACACAAGTAAAATTAATAGATTCGCAGACGATACGCGGACACATAGGCACCGGACAATTAGGAACCGGATACTTAGGCACCCCAATTTAGGCACTGGACAAATAGGCACCCGGATATATAGGCGCCCGTACAAATGGGCACCAAATTTTAAATTAAAAAAAAATTATGATGGATTATCCTCAAATTGTGGGGTGGGAAGGAAAAAGTTTGCTACAAAAAGTTTGTAGCGTTCAAAACTGCTAAAGAATGTTGGCGTCTTTATTACACTAGCATCTCTGATGTTATGTGTTAGCCGAAGCGAGTGAGGCAGCGTAATTTGGAATATTAATTCATCACACAAAAATTACGGGAAAAAAATGCAAAAAACTCCTCCCAACGGTCCACACGACTAAGCGTTCCAGATTTGAAACAAACGATAGCATCTCTGATGTTATGTTTTAGCCGAAGCGAGCGCGATAGCGCGAGTGAGGCAGCGTAATTTGGAGTATTAATTCACCACAAACAAATTTCGGGAAAAAATGCAAAAAAATCCCCCCAACGGTCCCCACGACTAAGTGTCTCAGATTTGAAACAAACGATACAAAATTTGAGAGCAATCTATCCCAATTAAAAATTAAAATAAAATAAACTTGGTGCCTATTTGTCCGGTGTCTATAAATCTGGATGACTATATGCCTGGATGTCCATGTGCCTAAAAGTCCGAGTGCCTAAATTCGGGTGCCTATGTGTCCTAGATCTACTCAGACGCATGGTATTATTCGAAAGTTTCTGGTATCGATTGGCAGTGGCAAAACCACCACCTGCGCGGTCAAGCGGACGTCAGCTAGAGTATGGGAATTGTACGGACTGTTTGGCCCTTTCCTACTTAAATGTTACTTCTGCGGAGGCTCTGAGTGCCACTTCTGCTGCTGAAGCTAGGAAAAGGGCAAAGTAGGAGTACCCGAGCAACTCTTTGTTATGCCCTGTTGCCATCGAGATGCTTGCTTGGGTCCATTTGGGCGCCAGGGCCTCTCCTTGAAAAACGCTAATGGCCGCTTGGTTTCCAACGTTAGCGGGGAGAAGCGGGCCATGGCCTACTTGATCCAAAGCATCAGTGTTGCTGTTCAGCGTGGGAACGCCGCCTCGATTCTTAACATGCACCATTCCTGATACGACATCCCCCGATGAATACTTCAGCAGCAACCTGTGATCTGGTTTTCTGCTTCTGCCGTGTGTATTGAAGCCTACTGTACTGCTGTTGTGGATTAAGACTTCTTGTTCTTTACCGTTTCAAAGTGCAATTTATTTATTTTTGTTCTTTCTTTGTGGGAAACGGAGTTCTTTTGCATCTCATGGACTTTTACGGGATTGTTATTTGTTCATATACATATATATTTTTTCTTTTATTAACTAATGGTTTATACATAAGTTTATTATTGATGTATGCTAATTTGTACATTGAAGTAGCATTGAAATATATATCAGCACAATTTAAAGCAACATCCGGCTTGCCTTATAACAGCCACGTGCAGTCATGTGTCCTCGTGCTGCCGTCGCGAGATTCTGCGTAGTAATACTACAACGTCACTTCCGTCCTCGTTTTCTCGTGATCACGTGAACAACGCGGAACGAAGTCTGGCCTAGTAGACGAATTGCTGGTCACGTCACAGCATTGACGCAAAAACTGTGTCGTCACAACCGGAAACAATGAAACGTCATGGTTATTGTAGGCGTGCAAAGGATCACATACGTGTGGAACGCAGTAAATAAAATTGCCGATATTCAACAGAAAATCTCGTAGACGCCACATTTAAAAACTGCTTTTTAGCTATGTCTAACGGTAAATAAATAAAACTTTGGGGCCGTACTTGATGTGGAGGATCGAGAAAAATGGCGTTGGGAGGAATGTCCTTTTAAACATGTTGCTGTCAAGGCACAGACAATTAAATAAAAAATATATATTTTTTGTTGAATTGTCGGAGCCTTGATAGCAACGAGCTTAAACTTTGTTGAATATTTTTTTTTTGTAATTGTACGATGCTCCTTCGCTGACTGCTTTGTACTTGACAACGGCATGCACTAATCCCCGGAATGTTGTGTAAGACCATGTCTGATTCCTCAGGCATAAGAGCTCAGTGTAGGAAAAAGCTATTTCACGAGACAGCCACATACACATACACACACACACAGGGAAACCAAAATGGCCGCGACCATAAGCGGCCGTTTACTTCGACGATATCACGAAAACGCGATGGTGGCCATTAGTTCGGCTTTCTTGTATTCACCAAGATGGTGGCCTCGTATTGGCGAGGGTCATCTTGGTGTGCCTGCATCGGTATGTGTTCTTCCGGCTGTACGACGCTTAGTGCAGCTTTCTCCATCACTGAGCTCGGTCACCACGATGACGTCGCTGTTGAACTTGATTCTCGAAAAGATATGCCTCACTTTCTAAAGGCCCACTGGAGTCTCATCGATTTTAATGGAATCACGGGGAACTGGGCAGAAAGGAAGAAACCAAAATGCTGCCACGCAAGGCGTCGACGAAATTCAATACGGGTCCTAAAAGCTGACCTGCTTTCTAGTTCGTGTCACTAAGATCAAAGGTTGATCACCTGATACGCCGGCCGGCTTTGAATTTATTAAGCGAATTTTGCGAAACTAATTGGACGTGTACACATACATCATCCTATTTATCACAGTCAATTAGATAACGCTGGTTGACCGAAGCAAAGCGCATAATACAGTGCCGCGAGACTTTGATTTTCACGTTATCGTACAGTTGTGTCACTCAAAGACTTCTGGCCGGTGTTCATGCGCTTCTACTGCATGCAATTTTAGTTACAACTAATGAGTAAATATGTTATAAACTAAAAAGGACACAGATGGCTGGGCCGAACGAAAGGACTGCAGGGTTCTTGTAGGTAGTAGCTGAAGAGGAAACTTTACTAGGCAACACACTAAATTCAACTACTGAGTTAGCGTGAGTGACGTTGACCATGTTCTTTAGCTTCTTTAGCTGCATTGGTTTCTTTTTTTTTGTCTTTTTGGGGTTGGGAGTAGATGTGGAGGTTTGGGGCAGTGGGCGACCCTAACGTGATATAACTAAGGTGTGGGGATGGTTTAATGTACGAAACTCAATAATTAATAAGACATATTTGGTTGGGTTCGATATTTGATGGTCAATGCAAGACTTTATACATAGATCAGCCTGCCACGCGATTTTACAAAACAAGCTATTAATAATTACTGATGTGATGGATGAATAAAAACGAATAAAAAGGACATGATGACTTAAGTGAGGAGGACTGGGAAAATTGGGGAGGAATAATAATATTTTTTCTAATTAGGTTGCCAAATGTTACTTACTGTCATGGAGGACTGGGATGGAATGGGGCTTGGAATGTTTTGTTTGCAGGCTGCGCCACTACCACGGGGGGGGGGGGGGGGCCCCTGTTGTCTTGGTACCATCTTTTAGTAAGGTGCAGTGTGAAGCAAAGCATTGGAGGTCTCATCCTCTTCTGTTTGTCTGCCTGTCCATCCGTCTGTATGCACAATAACTTTGGGACTATTCTCCAATTTATTGCTAAGTATTTGACTAAATTTAGTTTGTTTTTGCTTTACTCGAGTTTTCTTTGAGATTAATTTATATATTTCACTCCTCTCTATAGTCTGCTTTTATCTCCCTTTTCATAAATTCGTTGTGTATGTATAAATTTATCTCGTGCTTTTTAAATTGTTTCTGTCTGCTGCTCTCAAACCACACGCCAGCATGAGCTCTTGTGGGTTGTGTGTTTGCGTTTGTGCTTAGTTTTGTAATTTGTGTTGGATGAGTAATAAGTATAAGTACTGTTTAAGCCCCATTAAGTGGTTAGGAGAAGAAAGGTGCCAGGACCCACTTACACCAACCGTGTGCAAAGGAAACGTGGCCTCAAAACAGAAGTAAAGCATCAGAAAAGCTGAAGGAATAAACTTACTTACTATTCTTCCAATTCTTTTTAAATTTGCCACGTGCAACGTATACCTTATTAGCAGGGATACCACTGAGTGAAAAAATTTTAGCTCTCCAGTATAAGTGTGAAATAGTGTGAAAAATTGACCACATTGGTGAAAAAATGCGAAATTTTGTTCTTTTGATAAAAAAAAAATTGCATCGTACAATAAACGATAAATAAATTTAGCTCCACTACGGTTGAATGCAGATAAAATTCAGCTAGAAGAGTTCGTTTACCTGCGTTAAGTAGTGAGCAAGGTTATTTGTTTTGTCGGTAGTTGGCGGTGTGAATTGCACTGCAGAAATGTCTCTGTTCTTTTGTTCGAGGAGTTACCCAAGATGCAACGTGTCCTTGTTCCCGAATTCGTTGCGCCGCTGAAGGCGTTTTCGTGCGTTGGAAAATGGCTTGTTTGTAAAAAAAAAAAAAAAAGACGTGAAAAATGTGAAAAGTCTAAAATTTCTGTGCGAAAGAGTGAAAAAAAATTCAAACGCGTGAAGTGAAAAAATGTGAAAAACTAATGACTTATAATATAAATATAAAATAGTTTGTTGCAAACGCAACCGGAATGGCAAGGACCTGGTGGTCGCTAACTACCATCCAACGTTAAAATTAAAAATTCAAAATTAAAATTGTAAAGTTTAACAGTTTAAAAAATTTAAAAAGAAGACAATGGCTCGGCTGTAGAGGGAGGGTTGATGGAAGTAGGTTGGGGTCACGAATGCCTTACAACCAAGGTTAGACCTACCAGGGACACAATGGTCCCAGATGGCATCGCCAAACGTGAGGGACAAGTGAGGGGCAATGCCAGGTATCATTGTCAGTATTTCTAATATAACAATAAAATAATGCACCGTAAAGCTTGGCCAAAGAAACCTAATGTAAAACTAAAAATGGAGTTCGGCACTCATAAGAAGTGAGATAAAAGCAGCAGGGTTGTTGGCTAATTATACTGTTCCCTTTGTATTACAATTGTTTTATCATTTTATCACTTCCGGTGGCATCCCTGATTAGTGGACTTAAGTTCGCAAGTCAATGCTATTGGGTAAAGGGTTTCGGGATTTTTGACGTTCAGACATCAAAATTAATCAGATGTCATTAATCAGACAATATTCAGAGAAATTAATCAGAAACTAATGTAAAATTAAAAGACTTGAGACATAAAAAAAAAATGTTAAAAGCACACACTTCACGTCTTTCAAGTAATGGTTCAAGAACCATGATGACCAAATTTAACCACAGGGCTGGCTCAATACAATTTGTGGCCCTACGCGGATTCGGTAACTGCGGCCCCTACCCAGGGTCTTATGTGCAGCATTGAAAGAATTGAAAGACTGCCACCTGCCGACAAAAATACCAGCCGCAAGTACCACGCTTCGACCAATCGACCAGCATCATTCCCGATGTTTCAAAGCACTACCACAGATTCTTACCAAGTTTTCTTTTTACTTTGACGCAGTACAATGAATTTTCAATCCATAATCTGCCTTCTCTCTGTAGTAGGATGAGTGCTCCCGCTCCCGTGCGGAGGCCCCTTTAATCTGGGGGTTAAATTAACCAACACACCTATCGTACGAGTCTTTAAGGCTTTTTCTATTTCTACAAATCTACACATTTGTGTTCCGACAATGGCGAAGAGGAAATGTATCCTTGGACACCCCAAAGTAAGGAAGGATAAACGGTGATTATTGTGCTCCTACTAAAAATTAGCAAAGTTTTGTAGACAAAATTAAGTAATCCCATTTATATCCTTTGTTGTTGTTGCGGTGGATACATTTAATTCCTGATCTACTGTATGCAGTTATGTATTTTTGTAGCATACCATGCACTCTGTCGCCACGCTTAACAATTTCGGGGGGGGGGGGGGCGAGGTTGGGTTTTGTAGTGCTTTGTTGTTGATTGGAGGCGAACCTTACGGAGTTATAGAAGTGGCGTAGCTACATTAGGCGGGGGTTGGTGGCAAATTAGCTCTTGGGGTCCCCAATATTAATTGCTTTATAAAAGCTAAATATTTTTGAAAGTTCCAGTCAACATGATCCTTCAGTCTTCCATTTCTTTTCCTTTAATTTTTAACCCCAATAAATACGTGCGTTTTCCCATCTTTTATTTTTGTTTGGTTAACTACTCGTTACGTGCTACCGCTAGATGCTTTCGACTGAAAGCAAGAAGCCCAGCATACGTGGCCATCGGATCTAGGGACACACTGCACCCAATCCGTTCGTGGCAGCTCAACGAAAAGAAAACTCGCCTCGCTAAAAGCTCACTGCCGACTGTCACTTTTAGGTCTCGTTTAAGCAACGACTATCCTTTGCATTTTCGCAGCTAGAATTTAATCGCGGTGGCAATGGTGTCGATGCTATGGTAATAACGCTAACTGAATTAGCTAAGTCCGACATCGTTTGAGTAATTGTTTGCAGTCTTATAATCCGTGACAATAAGATGAATAATTCCTCCTGACGAAACAATTTCCCAGCCGGTTCTGAAATCACATTATTAACTGTTTTCGTTTCGAGATGGCAGAGCTCGAACCGCCGCCTCGTTGGAATTACAGGTGATTTCTAGGTACTAGTTGCGAGAACGCAAAGGCGAGTCGTTGCATGAACGTGCCCTTACAATAAAACGTAAATATTTGTTTTTCTTTCGGGGGGAGGGGAGGGGGGACTGAGGCCGGGGGGCGGACCCTTGCCTCCCTGGAGCTGCGCCACTGATTAATAGCCGTTGTATTTCTGACTTTTCGGAATTTTGTGGATTAGCATTGTGTTCTGCTAAAATTTGGACAGAATGACGAAGCTGCAAGCACAATAGCATTTGGTTAAACGAATCGCTCACTGCCAGCTGAATACAAACGACCGTTCAAATGATAGAGAACACCCGTTATTTACGAAGATAACGTGTTTTGGGGGTGCCACTGTTACAGAATTGTAAGAATTATTGGAGCGGAGCGAGGCCGAAGATGCATCAATAACGTTTTCATGATACTCTCCAGCTAAGTAGCTCGCTACCTTGGCCACCTTACCCTGGTTGAATGGTGTCACTACTTTCAAAGTCCGATCATCTTTAGCCAAACATCCAAACAGCAAAGAAAGTGGATTCCGCTCCATTACGTCGACAGCGAAAATGACGACGGGCCTAGTATTTTCTGGGGAGTAATTTTTCTGTTTCTTATCTTTTTTTATTCCCGAAATTTCTATTGGTAAAGTGAAATTGAATAAAAGCCATTCTGTCACAAAGTATTTTTCTTGCTGTTACTTTTACGTTTCTCGTTTTATTTCACAATATTATTTTTAAAAAATAGGACTATCAATCATAGTGGTTTGTCCTTTTATTTTCCGCCCATTCGATCTAGTGGCCTTTGAGATTTATTGTCTACAGGCCGTGACAAAAGTTTAGGCAGCTGTACTAAATTGCGCATATCTGGATAAATCACGATTCTGCCGTGAGGAGCTAAGACTGGCGCTACCTAACACGAAAGCTGGATCTCCTGTCAAAATTCAACGACAAAAATTGTTCGTCGTGTTAAGAAAACACGTATAGCTGCATCCCTTAAGAAAAGTTCTATAGACATTCTAAGAAAAGTTCTATAGAAATTCTAAAAAAAAAAAGCCAATTCTCTAGAAACTGTTCAGAAATTCGTTAGTGTTTTCATTAGAAATGTGTGATGTTATGATCATTGTTAACGTACTTCCAGTTGTCGCTGAGTCAGCTTTTCTGTTGTCATTCTTTCTTCCCTTCAGAACTAACTGCAATTTCAACAATTTAACTAGAGGTTCCTACAGAACTCTCCTAGTTTCAAGACTTAGGTCATTTTTGCAGCGTCAGCCTATTAACCACGGCAGGCGACTACATCTAAAATGAATTCTGGTAATCACGACAACCAACACCAAAGCAAAGTGACTCAGTCTTTTCCTTGGCCAACCTTAACCGGCACTGGAGAAGACCAAAATTTCCCTCAAATGTCCCACTGAATGCCCCTCTATTCCCAGCCTGCACTTTTAAAAAATTCTTTATTGTTGCAGAGCGGGCTTTACGTGGCTTACCATGACGACTCCGCAATTACATGATAAGGACAGTGTGAGCAGTGACGCACTGGTAGGCTACCATCAGTCGACTACGGCGACCACTACTTCCTTTCACCACTGTAGGGGCATGGAAGAATAATCGACGAGTTGAAGAATAGTCTTGCATTTATTGACGGACGGAGCAAGAATTGTAGTTACAGCGGCAATCAAAAATTACAAAAGAAAAGCAGTAACGCAAACATCGGTCATGTATATTCACAAATCGTTCAAGTGTTTTACAGAGAACATGTCGGAATCGCACGCGATCTTTTGTCAATTTAGAAGAAGCAGAATTTTTGAGTTTCATAGCTAAATGAATGGTCCGCAGCAAATGAATTTTTATAAACCGATTTCAAAAGGCGAAACTAACGCTGATGCATATGGTTTATAATAATAATAATAATAATAATAATAATAAACTTTATTGTAGCACGTGAAAGTACAAAGATCGACAAATTCAAGAATAAAAATTGATTGTGCCACAAAGGGCGAGGTTTAGGCGCTGGGCCCATTCTTACACCTAACCCAAACCATCATGTAATTATGTACAATGTCAGCAGACAATAGCACAACAAAAACTAAAGTAAACAAGAAGAGGGATACAGTGGGGGTTGGGGGAGGGGGGAGACAGAGGGAAAAAAATGAAAAAGAAGGGAAGAAAAAGAGTGGAAGAGGGATAGTGACCAAGTTATGAATTAAACAAGTGACGGGATAATTGAGCTTTGAAAGTTCCACACTAGAACAAGATTTAATGACTTCGGGCAAATCATTCCATAACTTCATGCTCTGAACCAGAAACGACGTTTGGTATTTAGTAGTGCGATAGCGAGGGGGAGTGAAGGGGCGGCCATGACTGAATCTTGTTGGATAACTGTGATCAGCCAGTGCAGAATTAAAAAAGGTAAACAAATAAAATGGTTCTTTGTAATGCAGGGACTAGTACACAATTGTGAGAGAATGCATAGAACGCCTCTGAACCATAAAGAGCCACTTGATAGTTTTAAGATAGTCTCTTACACCGTCGAACTTCAAGGGAGGTTGCTAATTTTCCTGCACGGTATAGTCGAATAAACTAGAAAATGTAAAAAGCCACAAAAACGATCTTCTAACCGTACCCTAACGCCTCCGTCATCGGAGAGGCCGACAGTGCGAGCCGTCTTCGGAGTCCCAGCAATTTAAGCTGCTAGCCCGTCAAGCAATCCAAGTCCCGGCAGACTCAAGCACAGTGTCCTGCTACACTCAAGTTACATAAAAGAGATGAGGGAGGAACGTGAGCTTGCTTTTGTAATGGAAAATAGGATGCTGGAAGCACATCTGCGGACTGCGTGACAACAACTGCGCATTTGTGCCTATCCTTATTCCAAAGGGCAAGAAAACAAGCCTAGCGTTCCTCACGTCACACGTCAACCTCTTGCAGGTCCGCGCTTCCACTTCACTAAGACGATCGAACAAGTCACCCCTTAAGGGAAAACAATGGCCGCAATCTCTGTAATACTAATTCGTAATGGTTATTCGAAATTCGAATGTGCGGCTCAATTTAAAAACTAATCATTCCATCACGTTGTCTGTTGAGTTGGCGTTCAGGAACACTTTTGATATTTTTAGACATAACTAGGTGGTTCCGGCGTATATTACGCCGGAACCACCTAGTTATGTCTAATGTGTAATGTGTAATGTGTAATGTCTAATGTGTATGTATATGTGTAATATACGCCGGTCTCGTAGGACGCCATGCTGTCACATTGTCCCTTTTGATGTCGCACTGGCGTCCGTTTCTGCTAGGGCCCAAAATTTGAATCCCCACAGTTTTCCGTCAACAATACATGTCGTAATATTTTGTTTGTAACTGAATTTTACTATTAATCGACAGTACCCTTCACACTGCTAGCCGCTTGCCGTTTTTCATTACTATCGTGCAAAGAATGAACTCGCTCGCCATTTTTTTATTGCTACCGTGCCAAAAATTAAAACGCTTCCCTTTTTCACTGATGCCGTGAAAAGAATGAACATGCGCGCCTATAGCATTAAAATGTTACGCTGGAATTGGTTGTCACATTGATCGGACTGCTTTCCGCGTCTGCCAACATCGCTTTCAGTTGACGCAAGCGAAACATGTACACACACACATATATATGTATATATATATATATATATATATATATATATATAAAGAGGCTTTACGATTAATGAAACCCCAAACCTTCGGTAAACTGCTGGACATTTTTAACAATCTTTAAAAGCGCTTCAAGTAAGATAATTTAATGACTGAAGTTAAACATTAACAAATTAACACAGTAATCATAGAGACATCATAGAACAAGCATGCGTTAAAATATTAATAGCAGACAAGCTAGATTGTCAGCGATTCCAAACTTAACGCTATACTAAACAACCTTAAAGCTGATGGACCCATATCTAACACTGAAGTTTATAGTCAATAAAACTAGAATTATTACACTAGGGAAACATTCATACCAGGACGATAGACACGACATAGTATTATTGTATATAACTCTATGCTGGAGCCTTAATGGGTTAGCTGCAAGGGGCACTGCAGAGAGAAACAGAATGGCGTCATACTGAAGCCGATGCTGTGAAGAGTGATTTTTAGACCTAAAACGCGCGATTTTTGTTGTTGGAGAACACAACGTTATTTTAAGCCTAAGAAATCCGCTCTTCCCTCCATGTTTTTCCCTCCATTTTTATGCAGTGCACCTTGTAGTTACGCCCTCCAAAACCCATACTGGTGCCAATCTGGTGCCAACATGGCGGCAAATGTCACTGCTCTATAACTTGATGAACCACAGACGTAAAACTAGTGTTTAAGTCTGAAGTGTTCACTTTGTTCGCTCAGCTGCTAGAAATAGCGCCTAGCAAGTAACACTTGTTACTAAATGCACCCTTAGGGAATGCCACAGCCAGGTAATTTTGTGGGGGTCGGAGAAAGGGATAATGGACTTTAAATTAGGGTCCGTGGATTCAGCTAAGGAATCGAGGGAGAAGAAGCGACCCTTTTGAGTCCCGTGGAGCCTAGTAAAATAACTCATTTTCAGCAATTTAAAATTTTTTAAATTTAAATAAGACCGCTAAAAATTAATTAAGTGGTTCTCGGGTGTGGTGCTGAAAAGAATTGAGGAGAGCGGGCGGTGTTTTTAGTTTAAGTTTTATTCGTGATTTTTCAGATGCGGGCGATGGCTTTTTTTCTTTTACCAAACAAAACGGTACGGTAGCTTACATTTTGTTGTGGAGTACAATATCTATGTTTTAATAACATGATCAGCGTGCCGCAGCTGCATATTTGATACAAGTCATTCTTTAGATCTAAGTTTTTAGTTGTGGCAATCCTCTGAACGAACCCTAGATTCGTTTCGAGGCGATCATGTGAATGGAGTAGAGAACTGGGTGTGGTCATCGGCCCCAGGAAATGTCTGGTGGAAGTGCTGATACGTGATCGGAATTTTTTTTTAGACAATGTCATAAAAAAACGTTTCATGCGTTAAGGAAAAAAAACCCATGCGTGCGCTCCCGAGAACCACGTAATTAATTTTAGCGGCCTATAATAGAAAGCACAAATAGAAAGCCACCAAGAAGTGAAACAATTTCACCTGTGGAAGACGTGCCTTTGAAATGTTTGAAACGTTTTCGGATTTTTTTTTTTCATTAGAAATGAACGGTCGAAACGTTTTCAGATTTTTTTCATTAGAAACGAACGTTTAAAACGTTTTCATTAGAAACGAACGTTTGAAACGTTTTCATTAGAAACGAACGTTTGAAACATTTTCATTAGAAACGAACGTTTGAAACTTTTTCATTAGAAACGAACGTTTGAAACGTTTTCAGATGTTTTCCATGAGAAACGAACGTTTGAAACGATTTCAGATTTTTTTCATTTGCAATAAATACCTTACTTATACACTTTTACCTAATTTTATGAATAAAGAATAAATCACAAGGTAAAGGGTAAACGAAGCAAAAACTGTCTGCATTAAAGACTGGCCTTGTGAGGATACAAGATACACTAATCTGAGAAAGAAAAAAAAAAGACAACTGCCCCGACTGGGACTCGAACCCACGACTTCCCGCTGACTAGGCCGGGCACTCTCACCACTGCGCTACCAGGGCGGATTCTGGCCACAGGCTCCAGCCGAGCTAAGTAGCTGTTCAGTCTTTCGCAGTAGTGGTGACCTAGAAGTCACGAACATACACAAGGAGGCAAAGCAACATTGCTTCTTGGCCTCCACAATGTTGATTTCCCTCCTTGTGTATGTTTGTGATCTCTAGGTCATCACTGAGAAAGACTGAACAGCTACTTAGCTCGGCTGGAGCCTGTAGCCAGAATCTGCCCCGGTAGCGCAGTGGTTAGAGTGCCCGGCCTAGTCAGCGGGAAGTCCTCGGTTTGAGTCCCAGAGGGGGCAGTTGTCTTTTCTCTCCTCCTAAGATTAGTGTATCTTGCATCCTCACAAGTCCAGTCTTTCATGCACACTGTTTGCTTCGGATTTTATGCTTAATTTCGGACTTTCTCCACTGCCCCTAATCTCCCCTCCCACCACTGCTCTTGGGTTATTTGCGAGCCCGTTTCAAAGGGTAATTTTCCATGGTTGGGTATTGGCTGGTTCTCTATATGCACCTATACTAGTCCCAAATCTGTCTTGGACTAGATACCTTCGAACGAAAATCGGCAAAGGACTTGCAGCGCTAAGCTTAAAAGCATGGGCTAACTTCCAAACTGATCTTGATAGAGTAGAAAGGACCCACGAAGCAGAAAAATATTCGACACGAGTCATTTAACAGCGAGTAATAACGTCGGCACAAGCTGTGATTCATGAAGAATAGACGATGTAAACTGAAGTTTAAGAAAAATGGCGAAATGGAGGTATATATTTCAAATATTATCTGTAAAAGACTAATGGCCAACATCTGTGGGCGTTGAAATATTACTCCATTAGTCTTTTACAGCAAATATTTGTTGAAAAAAGAACTTGCAAGCCAGTCAGGAGATATTGGTCGTGTTACGCCAAAGATCCTTACCCACTTTACTTGTTTCCTAAACTCGTTCAGTCATTTAGCGCTGCAATTTGATGTATATTCGGCGGTTTTCAATATTGTCTACTTCACTTATTTTCTCATAAGACGGGAATGCCATAGGCTCACAAGAAATAACTAAATACAGAAGCAAACCTATTTAAGTTGCCTTTTGGACTTATATGTCAGACTGCCTGACCGGGGAATTGAACCCAGGAAATTTGAAACCAAAGGACGAGGTCCTACCGCTGAACCATACTGACACGGCCAAAAGGAAACGTCCATAGGCAGTATTTAACACGTATTAAACAAACACTTTCTAATCGCCACTGGAGGGACGCTTATTTGCCGTGCCATCCTCCAAGTGAAACGAATGGAACACTTAAACGTGAAATAATGATTAAAGACGGGAAAGCCAAAGGCTCACAAGAAATAACTAAATATGCTCAGGCAGTCCAAAACTCCAAAAGGCAATGTAAATAGGTTTGCATCTGTATTTACTTATTTTCTCATAAACGCAAAAAGAACGATTGCTATCCTTTGCACAGACGACTTTACGCATTAGAACATGTAATTCGTATCCTAATAATTCTGCTGAGATTTTCGCACCAACATTGGTGCCCATTCGAATGCCCTACATTTAGGGCGCGTTTATAAATTCAAAGCAGGAAGCAGCAACGCTTCGCTTGGCGCTTGACTCTCGTGCTAGCACCTGCTCGAGGGGACAGTCGGCCTACCGTTCTTTAGCCGCCTTCTTGGAGTGGCCAGCACTTGACGTTGCTCCGTATTTCATAATTTTGTAACATTTTATTGTGACCAATGGCTAAATTAACTTGGCCGAAAATTAAATCATGTTGCACGGCGTTTTTGGTCTGTCAGGAGGCGGCAGGGTTCCTACTAAAATACTTAAATCAATTTCCCTGAGTTTTCCAGAGTAGATGACGTCATTTTCCAGGCTATTTACCGTTATTTTAGGAAGGATTTTTTTTTCACATATTTTACCAGTTTTGTGTTAAAAAGGCTGAAGCTTTTAGATGGGGAATACATTATTTAAAATCTTAATTTTTTTATTTGAGTTTTCCAGGTTTTTTTTGTCAAAAATCAGAGAATTCCCTGAGTTCTCCCTGAGTTTCAAACGTAGTTGAAATTTCCTGAGTTTTCCAGGTTGGTGGGAACCCTGGGCGAGCAACTACACATTTTATTTCCAATCCACAAACAATACAGAAATGTCAATTATTTCTCACGAAATAAAAAGAGTAGGAAAGCAAAAAAAAAAGTTACCGAGAAGCCAAAAAAAAAAAAAAAAAAAAAACCGACCGACTTGTTGTTTTGGTCAGCTATCGCTCCTTTAAAAGGCCGAACCAATTTAGCTGCGCTTTTAGCAGTTTTCGCTTTTTTTATATGAAAAAGCGAAAACTGCTAAAGGGGCCGCCAAGATAAAAATGGTTCGGCCTTTCAGAGGACTGACCGCAGACCAAAACGTTCGCCATGTAAATCCCAAAAAGTATTAATTCAAAGTTTAAATGAAAAAACTGGCCACTGCTTTTTCCCCCGTAGCAACGCTTAAGGTTTTCTTTTAACACCTGAAGCATTAGTCGGTAAAGGTAGAATTAACACGGCGAATGTTTTGGGCTGTTTGGACACCACTCCTTTGAAATGCCGAACCATTCTCAACTTGGCGGCCTTTTAGCTGTTTTGGTTGTTTACGATAATATTTATTTCTTCTCGAACATTTTTCAACAGCGGCAGTAGGTTTGTAATCGTAAATGGAAATAATTAGGTTTGCAATTTCGTCATGATCGACGAGGCCTAGTATCTTGTTGTCGTGCACATTGGCGAGTGAGGGTTACATCCTAGTAGACGCGTATACGTCTGGACACGCGGAACCTTCGTTTACAAAAGAGCTCAAATTTCCACTCTCTTGGGTCAACAGCTGCGAGCTGGTAAAACCCAGGGAGCTTGGATTATACGTAGCTTTGATAGGGTGGACCCACTAGTTGAACGCGTCTGAGCTAGAGCGCATCTATTTCCCGTGGTAAAGTATACACGAGCGAGATTCAGTTGATGACGTTTTTGCTCCCAAACCAATCCTCGAAGCCGACGACGCTTGGTTTTTCGAAACCAACAAGTAGGTTTGTTTCAACTAGCGAGTTGTTTTTAATGAAATTAATGAATAATTATGAAATATCTGATCGTTCAATCTTTGCTGAACGTTAAAATGCACATTATTAAAACAAAACGATAAATTCTTATACCAGATTACCCAAGACGAGAGTAGCTAACGTCGTTACGTCGAAACCAAAACAATGGCATGCTTTACGATGATCGCTTGTGTAGGTGCTCTCCGTCTGATAACAAACGTTGCTATTTTCAGTCGCATTGTCGATTGTTCTGGTAGGTTAATGCACTTTAAAACAATTTACACAACTAGCTGTACCCCCGGCGAAACATACGCTGGTCTAGCCGGTTCCCGCATACCTGAGCGAAATACTGTAGTGGGCAGTATGGAATGAAAAGGGTTCACCCTGCTTCCTCGTCCGAACTGCCCCTGCGGCCTACCCAGCTGTACGGTCTGATTTTCCCCCATGCCCCCCAACCCCTTTCTCGTCCCGCACTGCCTCCCCCGTCCCCGACCCGGATTCCCCATCCCTGCTCCCCCTCCATTTTAACCCCTGGTGATTTGTCTTTTTTCAATGGAGGACGCTCAATTGCCCGTTTCTCCGTTCTGACACCAAGCGCAATAAATCCAACAACGGTCGTGCATGCAGTGATTGTTACTGATTGTTACAGGCCACACCCGTTTGTTTGACATTATCGGTCGCTCGCCCTCTTTCATTGTAGTGCATAATGATGAATTTGCTTGCCCAACCTAGGCGTATCATATATAGAGATTGGAGCGCAACACTCTCCGTTGTGCATTCAAATAATTACTTGAGTACCTAGCCTAATGGCTAATTGGTTCCTTTAAACCGTGTCCGGTAAAAAAAAATCGCTGGTAAAAAAATCCCCGTCCAACTTTGATCTCCGACAAAAATCCCTGTAAAAAATGCTGCTTCACACAAATGTACGCAAATCCTACATTTGCAAGTGCGTGTTCAACTCAGGCTTATCACTCCTCGCCATCCGTCGCTGTGCCACCATGGAACTAATACAGTCGAACAAAGGTCTGCAAAAACTTTGTTACATGGAGTTTATGTATACCATACAGAAAAAAAAAGTGCACATCTGCTGGTAGCGTGTAAAGCACAGTAGTTTAAAGTACCCTGGGGTGTTATACTCAAACCTAGCAATGGATGGTGGTGCTCGAATCTTGCACGAGCATGATCATAACCCAGACGAACAATTTGTAAGTGTCACGAAGTACAGGAATTCCATGAAGGTATGTGCTCGAGAAACAAACGACAGTTTAATTTACGCTGAAACCGTCGAAAATCTTGACTCCAATTCTCATGCTGATTTGCCAACTGAAAACATATGCAAACGCGTTCTGCGTTACCAAAGTTCGAAGAATCCCGTTACACCAGCTAGTCTGCACTAATTAAAAATTGAAGGTAAGAATTTGTTACGATTTGTCGTGATTGGGGTATTCTTAATAGCCAGAACATATTATAGCAGAATAATACCTTTTTATGTTAAAGGCGAATGGACTACTACAGGTGGGGAGCCGTTGGATATACGACAATGGGCCAGACGCTAATGCAAGAATTATTCTGTTTGCTACTGACACCAAACTCATTAAACTCGGTAGTGAATCCAAGTGGATGATTGACGGCAATATGGAGGGGGGGGGGGGGGAGATGAGGCTTAATGGCGCGGCAATATGGGACTTACACCAGTGAACGTTTAGCAGCTCGAAATATATCGCTATGGTAAATACAGTGAAAACTTCGAGTCATCATAAAAAAAACACCAAAAAATTCGCTTAAATTCACTTCAAGGACACCTACTTTGTCCTGCAAATTTTCGATATCCCTCACCTGTCTTCTTCAGGCCTTGAGGATGTTCGGACTTTGAATTACATCTTTCTTTCTGACCACGTGTGCATTCGAATTCGTTCTGATCACTTTACCATTTGAATTTGGAGCCAAATTCAAATGGTAAAGTGATCAGAACGAATTCGATCAGCACAATTGATCAGAAAGAAAAATGTAATTCAAAATCCGAACATCCTCAAGGCCTGAAGAAGCCATCTGAGGGATGTCGAAAATTTGCAGGACAAAGTAGATGTCCTTGAAGTGAATTTAAGTGAAATTTTTTGTTGTTATTTTCATGACAAGCTTTTAGCTGCTATAACAGTCGCGGCAACAACACGAGACTTAAACAAGGCAATTGTCAGATTTTTTTTTTCCCATACAGAAAAGAGAATTTTCGGCCTGTAGCACCTTCTTTTTAGGGGTATTTTGGCTCCGGGCTTTTTTTGTCTGGGATCAAAAGGGCAGGGATTGTTTAACCAAGGATTGCTTTTTTACCTAGATTCCCTTTAAACGGTTTGAGTCCTCTCCTCTTTCATGGTTGTCATGGTGACAAATATCACTGGACTCATGCGACTTCACGGTAGCTTGTCGCGTGCCCTCGCTAATGGGTTCACGCTTCGTTAAAACACGATACGCGGTCAGATTTATACACGATACGCGGTCAGATTTATA
>JAHWFP010188080.1:0-46124 GCA_023313725.1 Lithobius niger
TGTAAATAATGTGCGTAAATACTGTCGAGTGTAGTTGAAAGTGAATCACGCAGATATGCATTTTTACTGGGCTTGAGCGTCTCGCACTTCAAATTACTGAAACCTAATTATTAAGTAGATTCGGTAAGTTTTTGTGGTCATGTTCTTGAAACCTAGACATTTTAGAATTTAAAAAAAAAATTGCTATGGTCCGTTACGAATAGTTCAAAATTGACAGCATAATTTCTACAGTGATGCGCGATTTTGGGAAAACTTGGCAATTTTTTACAACGAAATAGGGTTATAAATTCTCGTAACTATCGGAAAAGTAAAGGATTAGGTGGTTCAAATGTGTTTGTACGATAACATACTGCCTTGACTCTTCATTGGTGTGCACGACTATAGCTATTTGATGAGTGATTGACCGTCTTCAGCATTGCAACTCTGAATTCATTCTTGGCTGTCGCACTCTTCCGAGATCAACAGGTAAGTTTGGCGTAACTCAGTGCCGGCAACGGGACAACATGGATTCCAGTCATTATAACAATAGCTTGCTAGACCCGCAAAGGAGAAAATCTGTAAATTTATATTGCAACTTTCTATAATATGTAAGTAAATTGCTGCAATGATTCAAGAATGTGTAATTTCTGTACAAATGTTTACGAATTTAACCCCAGTCCATTCATGCCACACAGTCACATAAGTAAAGGCAGTTGTGCTTGGCTTAACCACAGAACATTTAAAGAAGTGCAGACAGTAAAAAAACAATGTTTGGCATCAAAGTTAATAAAAACACTCACAGTGACATTTCGTCACCACACGTGTCGTTTATCGGGCTACCAAGTCAGTGTCACTGTGCTTTACTCTCATGGCTTAAGCATTTAACCTGGCAAAAATTGGGGAAGTGAATTAAATTGAAGATAACCCATTATCTAACGTTACATTCCTCCAGGGAGGGAGTTGACTCGTATCACGTAAAAGTCGGCTTTTATGTTATCAGTCAAATGCAGAATTTGGATTCAGTGTAGCGTTAATGCAGTGTCTTTACTCTCATTTATTTACAAATTTATTTTTGTCATCACTTCCCCAAAATACAACATAATTCACAGTTAAAACTTATTTCTAACCACAAAAAACCTTCGCAACTAAAGGATTGGAAGCGATTGCATCCCGAAACGGCAATCAAAAGTGCTGATCTTCCTTCCAGAAGGCTGCTTGCTTACATTTCTTTCCTGGAAAGAATGAGTGCTTATCTGCTGCCCAGAAGAGAGTGATCAACACTTCCTGACGCAAACTTCCGAAAAACAGTGGCGCAAACATGCGGGAGTTCCTGATTGTGAATCACATTGGATAAAATGTTAATTTTGTTTAATGTATTTACTTAAAATTTTAAGGGGGTAAAATGTTGATTTTGTTAAATGTGCAAAGGTTTTAAAATGACAAAGGTTTGGGCTCTTAACTCGACTAATTCATAACTTTGACATTGAACCATTTTTTGGGGGGTGGGTTGGGGGGGAGGCTTTAGCTTACCCTGAGTGCTTAATACACTTAATCTTTGAGAGTAAAAAACTTTTTAAACAACAAATTCGATCTGATTCATATATGAAATTGCAAAATTCTAATTAATAATTTGTAACTGGTGGGGTGGTGAAATATCGCTGTGTATTTATTGATTTTGATGACAAAAACTGTTTTTAAGTTAGGATTTTTAAGAAGTTTTTTTGTGGTCAAGCCAAAAATAACTGTCTATATTTTACAGTGTAATGGCCAGCAAGGTTGTCATGTTTTCTCATAGTCACAACAGTTGTCATGTCACGAGTAACACAAATGCTTGAGGATTAAATCAAAGTGTTGTGAATGGGTAAAAGTTTGAAAAAACTGTAATATAGACCAATAACAACTCTGGGTTTTAAAATCTTCTGAACGATAAGGTTTTCCTCTCTTTATTATTATTGGTGTAAAGTGTTCCTTTTCTTCTTTTTCTTTGCACACCTGCACCTTCCTTGTTAATCACTCACCCTTTCGATGTCGTCACCGTGGATCTCTTTGTCTACCACTTGCATTAACTCTTGTTAACTCAGCATCGAAACAGGCCACAGGAGTTGCCCTTAAAGGTAAACTTAATTTGGACCAAGAACAAACTGGTAGTTGTTACTGATTATGTATATGCAGTTGGAAATATTTCATGTTTGGTTTTTATCCTAGAATACTTTCCCAATCAAATGTTTGTATTATTGTTTGCTTAAAGACAAAACTTCCTGATCGAGTTAAAAATTCTTGCTTCCATCGTACCAGTGTACCCAGTGATAGCCGGATCCATCCAGGTACCGCAAGTGTCGCGCTTGCGCAGTGTGGCAGCCATATTTATTGTCAGGATGCCCAGCCCTCCCGTTAAGAGATGTTTTCGTGTCGTCCCTGCTTTTGAATTTTCCTGATTTGTTTTTGCACGTTTATTCGTGCTGTGTCAACAAATTCAACATTTGTACCTCATATCTGTGCTGTTCGGGACAGTTTAGAAAGTTCGTCTCTTTAAGATTTCATGGATTTGTTCGAGATCCATGATGCAGTGATGCCAGATGCTGCATCAAGCTGCACCCACTTTACACCTTGCGACATACAGCTCGTGTATTGGAGCCCGATGGAGCTCCACACAAGCAGTAGTTTCTGCTTTTCAGCTTGCTGAAACCAGTCCGGTTTGCCGGTTTGTACTTGTACAATAATGCAAAAGTTGAATAGGTATTCTTGGGATAAAAACAAATTTACCATTTCAGGCTGGGAAAAGGTTAATCATGTTTTTTTTTGGGCATTAGAAAATTGTCAGTGGTTAGTGAAAGTACATATTAACGGAAATTTAGAAAGATTTATTTATTATACCACGGCTGTGACGTCACGCTAACTCACCGCCATGCTAAATTTCCGTTAGTTAAATCCCGTTAACCAACACCGGAAGTGCGCATCATCGCAAAAAGTGTGGGTTATCAAGTTACCCCACACTTTTGCTGATAACCCACACTTTTGCCAATAACCCACACTATTGACACTTCCGTATCACGCGACCGGGAACGCACACACCAACAACCAAGTACAGCTTGCAAAAAAAATCGTAACGCAATAAAAACGTTCAAAACGAATTACTTAAAAGGAAAGAAATACCATCTCTGGAAACTCTTATATGTCTGGCCTATAAGCTATTCACTCTGCGTTAACTCCCCCCCTCCCCTCCCTCCACAAACTAAAATGCAATGACCTTCATTCATACCGATACCCTATTATCATATTTTTTAAACAATTCTCAAACTACAAATGCTCAAAATGAATTACATACCTTCCCAGAATGTCATTCTATCCCTGCGGCCTCTTATCGAAGTTCTATCACTCCGAAAAGCTTCGAAAACACAAGCGAGATGGCTAGCGAAATACGGCGAAACGACATTTCGTCTTTTTCCCACCCACTCCCCCCACAAACGGACGCAAAGGACTCGTCGGTCTACCATCCACTCCACCCTCCATAAACTAAAATGGAATGACCTTCATTCATATCGAGATATTTTCGCAAAACACAAACACATTTTAATAAAATAAGAGTTAGCTAGACGTCCAAACCATGGCAAAAAACAGTTATTGGCTAGAATCTCGCGGTTATTGATTTTTATCGCCGACGAAAATATACATTGCCTTATTTACACTAGCAGTTTTCCCCTTTGAGCTATTGCATCGCCTAGAAGTTGAAGTTGCCTTCCCCTGCCTGACTCGTACTGTACCACGCATGCGTCGGGCTTGTCCATATAAATCCTTGCGCAGCTGCGGTTACCATCATTTGTCCTAGGGCGCTCGTCACGTGCGGTCGCTCTGAGCTATCCCCGATCCGCCACCGCTTACCTTCCATCCGCGGTGGTTGCCCTCCTATCCGCTTCTTCCTACATCCCCGCAGCAGAACGCGGGGGGGGGCTCCTCCTCGTCTGTACCACTATCTGCCGCTCGGGACGAGGGATCGCTGATCCCCGTTTCCCCGACCATCATCCTTGCTCCTGCTGCGACCTCTTGGCTATTGAGCTTATCCGGTCCCCTGCCGGGTCCGCTGCGGAGCCTTTCTTCAGCCAGTCCTCCACCTTTTCTTTTCTAGCAGCCACGCTTCAGTTCACTTCATTGGGACGCTGTGCTTACCATCCGCTTCTGGCACTAGCCTCCGCTTCGTGACGCGGCGAGCAAAGGGGACGCAAGGGATATCCTCCCCACTTCCTCGCCATCCGGCCTCGCCGATCCCGGCTGCTTGCCTGGGCCCTCTGCCTCCGCCCTTCGCACGCTGCCATCCCTCGGAATGACTGTTCCTTGTTTTTTGGTCGACGACCTAGCGTCTGCATTGCGTATGGGCGTCTCTGATCAGCCCAGCGCCGATTCTCGTCCCCAGTTCCCCTACCCGGAGGCTGCATCTGTGCAGCATTCCTTGGAATGGGCTGCCTCATTGCCTTCTATCGGCTTTCACCAAAACAAAACAAAAAGTTCCTCATCCGCGGCTTCCCACTGCGCGTTGGTTCTGCGCATCCCTTTTTGGTTGAGCCGTTTCACCGTTCACTGTCGGATTGCGCCTTCCTTCCCTCCAGCATTGGATGCTGTAGTTACTTAAAGGGGTATGGTATCCCTCCGCGTCCTCACTGCCTGCGCATCCTACTGCGCATGCCTCTTTCTGATATATATTCTGACGATGCAGTCCGCTCATCTTTCCTCGACTTTCGTCCTATACAACTGTGCTATACGCTGCTCCTCAACTTGTCCAATCCTTGTGTCCGTCCTCCAGCATATCTCCATCCTCTTCACGGATCCACCGGTCCTTAGGACCAGCTACTTCACTATCCACTCCCGGTTGACGCTTCGCTCCCGGTTTCCTTTGCCCCGCTCTTAGGAGCATATAGACAGAGAACCAGTCCATCCTCAGACTAGGATGCTTCTATTTTCACAAGTGTTCCACCGCCGGTTGGACGTTTTCCCGTCCGTCGCTCCACTCCATCTTCTGCTCGTCCGCCGGTCCATCCGGTGTATGACAAGATTTAGATTAGGGGTTTGAATAACATCTCTGTAATGTGTGGTGCAGTGGCAACCCGGACCACTGCACTGTGACTGAGGTTGGCGCTAATGACCAAGTTGTCGACGCGCCATTAAGTCTCAATCCCCCCCCTCCTCCGGACCAGCGATCCTCGTCCTCTCTACGATCCACCCTCATCCGCTCCTGCAGGATGTCGTCCAAAATTCTACCGGTGGAGGTTCCGCTCCCGGCCATACCTTCCACAGTCCTTGGATCCGCAGGCCGGAGGGCCACTCCGTCCTCCCCTAGGATCAGGATAATTTCTCCTGCCACGGTGACACATCGTCGGTCCGGACGCATCCCTACTCACCGATCCTCTGCTGTTCGACAACCACTCAGTCCGCAGTCTGCTATCTTCCCGGTGTTAATACCCTCATTTCCTTCTGAAGCAACCAGGGGCACCTTCGTAGAGACCGATCCGCCTCGGGTCGTATCCCGTACATCTCACAGGCACCATCATCTTGTCATTCATCCTCTTCGTCAGCTAGTCCTTCGATCATCGGACGTACGCTCCGCCTCTGTCCTTACCATCACTAGCCTTCGCTGTTCCTCTTGGATCATCGGCCAGCCTTCACCTACTTTTCATCCACCAAAGCTTCGATTCCTAAGCAATGACGATCCTCCAGCTCTCTTGCGGACGGTGATGTCCATCCTGTTTATCTCCATGTCCTATCCCAGTCCATCGCATCCTACCGCCACGGGTCCATCTTTCTCAATCCTCCGTACGACGCTTCAGACGGGGCCGCCACCCTTACCTTCGGTGTTACGCCATCCGCGGCAACCACCCTCGGTCCCCTTCCCGGGCCTTACTACCGTCTTCCCATCTGCCGGTCAACGCGGGGCCTTCCGCAAGTTCGGGGGACGGTTCACGTCCTCAATATCCCATCATCCTCCGGATGGTCTGGCGCCACCAGACTCTTCCGTCTGGTGCCGATTCTTCCATCACCTATTGTTTCCATTCCGTTATGGGCCACACGTCCCCTCTTACCTGCTTTCTATCCTCCTGCTGGCCTCCGGATCCCGGCCCCGTTTCCGTCCTTCCCACTTTCCGACTGTTGGATAGACGTACCTTCCGTTTCACCCTCTCCTCTTCATGCTGTGGATCTCGCTTGTGACGTGTCTCTTGATGTGGTCACTTTTCCATCCTCCCTCTCCAATAAACGCCACCAAGACGTCTTCAAAACGGTCGTCGATACCGCTTTCACTTTCGATCCGAGACACTGACCCTGCCGTCCATCCTACCAAGAGACCGAGGATACGGTTCTCACTGAGACCATTCACCGTGACTTCAAGTTCGTCCTACGAACCGGCTACCACACACACTCTGACGAACACAACTCTTCCCTCCGCTATTGCGTCACAAGGAAACCGGCGTCCCACTTCGGTTCCACCACCGCTCACTAGTTCCATATCAACTGTGCCAGGTACTTCGGGTATCAAGGCATCACCTAGTATCCTGAAGAAATCCGGCGTGCCAATCCAGTCGGCCGTCAGGATTAAGCAAGTTACTCAGCGATTCGCACCACCAGCTTCTTACTGCAAGCTTTCTTCCGTCCACGGAACTCCAATCCGGCCATTGGACTCGCGAGACATCAGGGGCCACCCTCCGATTTCTCCGGCACTAGAAGCAATCCCGACCGACCCCCGACTCGTTCCCTTTCCGTCGCAGACTTTCCTCCGCGAAGCACTTTCCAAGGGATTACACCTTTCCCCTACTAAGATGGAGAGCCTACAGTTCAACATTGACTTCGTTCTACAGTTGGTACAGAAATTCTCCTTTTGACTATTCCAACCTTTGGCAATCCGTGGCAAACCTACCACTCCTCCATCAATCCGCAGCCGCAATAGATACTCTCTGGCGGAGAATTGCCTTCTTCGTGCAACTAATGAAGCTTGACCAACGAACTAGGGGTCGTGAACCAAAAAATATCACTCCCAGCATCTCAACTATGTCCTCCTCAAGGCACACTATAATTGGGTCTCGCCAATCCTCTCCTCGCCGCCGTGGCGCGCATATTATTGTGCGTGTTCGCGGACCCGGTGCCTTCGTTCTGCGCCCTCCACGTTAGGGACACCTCCTTCCCCATGATCATCCGCTCGTGAAACACCGACACCATCTCCGGCTTTGCTTCACCGGACGGCCCCGTCCCCCCTGCGGATCTCCCTGCCGTCACTTTACCTCCGTCCCATTTACCAGCAACCACCAATAGCGCCGTCCCACCGGCCGGCGGCCCACACACCGTGGCTTTATTCTCACCCTCCGTGTCCTCCATACCGTTGCCATCACTACAACGAACACGTCCAAGGACCTCCCTTCAGGGCCTCGCCCTCTATCCTCAGCAGCACTCTGGCAGCAGTCCTCCATCGTTCCAGTCTTGCCTACCTTCTCACGCTGTTCCGTATGGCAATACGATGACACTCCCAACTTCTTCCCTGCCTTCTATGGCATTCAGCGCAATACTAAGGCAGCGGAGGGTGACATGCCTTGCTCCCCTTGTCGTTCCAAGGCGACGGGAGTGGCCTTCGGATTCCGCACAACGCCAGACTAATTCTGTCCCTACCTTCAGATCTTGGCCATTCATCTATCCGGTCTCCGGTGAGACGCCCACTCATGACCGAACTGACTGTCATGCGCATCCGTCTAGCCCGGACTTTCTGTGTCCTTCGACCATCTTAACCGTTGACTTCTTGTGCATCGCAACACATTCCATTGTGCTTCCATTTTTTCGGATATAGCACTCTCCCTTAACGTCCCTCCCACGTCGGGACCCACAGTATCCTTCGGGGCCAACCTCGACCGCCACCACGTTATTTGGCAGTTCTCTCTATGACACGTGAAGCAAAGACCTTTCTACGATCCTCCGCCATGATTGAATCGTCTCTCCTGCACTTCTCACCTATGCCGCCAAACTATCCTGCCTTCAAGCATCCGCTCTACTGTTCCCAGCAACCCAACCTTCGACTTCCCACAAGATAAGAGGATTCATTTTCTCAAATTTGATCTCTTATTCTTGTCCCCACATGATAAGACCTGCATGCGATGAAGCCTACAAAAAAAACCCTTTCCGCACTCCCGATCTCACTCGTATCAGTAGAGCGGACGAGGTATGATCCTTTGTATCCGCCTCCACCGTCCGCGGGCGATCATCCTCCACCCTCGAGTGAAGGTGGTCGGGATAGCAGACTGGTCTTCATAATGGCACTCTGTGCCTGGGGCAGCCGTCTCGTACCGCGGGAAACAGACTTGGGCAGTAATGGGATCCTCAACGAGTGAACCTAGCCCACCTCCGGGTGACAAAGTCTGCTAGTGTAAATAAGGTAATGTATATTTTCGTCGGCTATAAAAAGACTAAAATTGCAGGGCCTGCACGTGCTTAATTTTAGTTTTTATTGCCTAACCGAAAATATACATTACCTTCATTCCCGCCCAGGCCTCCCCACCATGAACTAGGTTCTGAAGGAGAAATGATGGTAACCGCATCTGCGCAAGGGTTTATATGGACAAGCCCGACGCATGCGTGGTAGAGTACGAGCCAGGCAGGGAAGGTAACTTCAACTTCTAGGGGATGCAATAGCTCAAAGGGGGAACTGCTAGTGTAAATAAGGTAATGTATATGTTCGGTTAGGCAATAAAAACTAAAATTAAGCAGGTGCAGGCCTTGCAATTTTAGTCTTTTTAACCAATGGCTGCGATCATTGTCCCGGCTCTCATATACAAAAGTCTCGGGCTGACGGCCTCGACCTTTGCATACTCGAGCCGGGCCAATGATCGCAGCCGTTGGTTAAAAACCGATAACCGCTCGCTTCTAACCAATAACTATTACTTAATTTATTTGCTCGGACTGTACACGACATATCACGTTTTAAGTTTAAAAGAATAAAGTATGATGTATGCAGAGAGGGAATGTATGAAAGTCTTTTGAGAGTGGACGTAATTCTCCTCATCTTTCTGAAGGACAGCCATTGCCTGCACTTAGTCGTTCTCATGTTGTATTATAACATTAAACCTAGAGGTGTGCGTACTTCACATTGGTGACCCAGTAACAGCATTCCCAGTGCTACTGCTCCTCCCATTTAATTACCGGCGTAAATCTATTAAGACTGGTGCAATACCACTTTTCTATTGCTGGAAAATCCATAACCTGTTAATTTTTGCATCTCTGCTCCGCTTGATGCTTTCTTACCTTGTGATTTTCTTCTGCGTCGATCCGCCCAGCTCAACAACCTTCTTATAAATACAGCTCGCTCAAGAGTGGCTCCATCTTTTGTTCTCAAGCCGACCTGGCGACAGGTCGTCTTACCTTGGTAATACAGAAATTAAATGAACATGGTACGCTATTTACCAATATTGTCCCGTGATCGTCACAAATCAACAATTTGATTTGTGACGATCAAGGAACAATATTGGTAAATAGCGTACCATGTTCATTTAATTTCTGTATTACCAAGTAAAACAATGAGCCTTTCAGCCTATCGTGATCATCAAAGCGCAACACTCGCATTCTCACCTTGGAGTATGTAACCAACGACTTGGTGTATGTAACCAACGACTGCGACTGAGCGACTGCTAATTGGGGGCGACCCGAGCAAGTCACGTCAGGTGTGGCGACAGCGACTGGGCGTCTGCTATATGAGGACGACCCGAGCAAGTCACGCCAGTCGTACTGTCGTTATCCATAACCAAAAGCTGTTATGTTATTAAAATAGCTCACATTAAAAATATCAGTACCTACCTTACTCCTTTACTATTATTTATAACTACTATTATCGTCGATCAGCCCGACTGCCTCGACTTTATCTCATGCCGCCACGACACTCACACTCGAAGCATCAGCACAACGGACACTGTATCTGAACAGCCACTTCAACACACTGCATTTCAAAGTGTCGACCACATCTGACGCCCAGACAACTGGAAAAGAAAATCGCTACCAACACAACCAAGGCCTCCATGCAGATCTCCACCAACATCCCCCATTCCATCAAAACCTGAAGCTGATGAGAAGCATGGCCTCCCAGAAGATTCAGTCTTCAACCACGAGCCATCCTCTCACAGTCTGACCGATTAAAAAAAAAAAAAAAAACCTGGATCAACCACAAGAAGTTCAACTAATTCTCCCCCGGGACTTCGCCCAACCAAAAACCAAATTCAAAAAGAAAAAAAAAAAAAAAAAACAATCGACATGAATGCATGCCAATCATTCCGGAAGATGCTACTTGACTCAACAACATCCAGCCTAAAGGACGGCTTACAAACGAAACCACCAAACAAGAAAACAGGCACAGCCTGGACACTTGTAAGGATGGACGAAAACAACGTGCTCAAGACCCAGCTACAAACCTCAACCGCAAGTTTGAACACCCGCAACTCCGGCAAGCGGACCCTCAAATCATCAAACCAACATTCAATCATGAATCCAACACCTGGACTGATGATCCCAATCACACCATTCGGCTCCTTACCACTTGATGAATCTTCACAAGAAAACCTTCTACACGCCACGAAGAATGTGGAATTCACCACTGCATGGTACAAGACGGCCAGTGCTTGCCCTCCCGAACATTCCGACGGGTTCAAGGTGTGGCAAATCAACAATTGTTAAGTGCCCCAACCCAACCTGTGGGGGGCCTCCGCCCTTACACCAACACCCTGAATCTTCCATGTGCCACTTGCAGACTCACGGCGAAAAACCATACGTATGGTTTCCACCAAAGGTCTCAACACTTGCTTGCTAACAAGCAACCATAGAACCTTAAAAGTCTTCAGGCCCGCCAGGTGGAAAATCATTGTCAACCGTCTTAACTAAACAATCACGTTGGCAGACCGAGAACCAGGGGACAACACCAACCCGCTCCTCCTGAACCTCCCACAACACATCCTGACCTGGTGACGGTAATTAAAAAAAAAAACCAACAAATTGACTATGAACCGATGTCAAGACTGTGCAAAACGAAGTCACCTGAACTGGACGTAACCACCCAGGGCAGCTGACACCACGAAACCCAACATGAACTAAATTCATTGCTTTTCAAGTAATTTATGTGAATTTAGCCTGTTCCCCAGTGAAGTGAAACATAAAACTTCAAACGAAGTTTTAACACCACGCCTGGGTACGCCAGCTCACAACCCTAGGGTACCCGATCAGAAGGTGCCCGCCACCGAACTCTTGACGAGGTCTACCTATTAATGCAAAATGTAACAAGTTATGGATTTTCCAGCAATAGAAAGTTAATTTTGCCGGCCCCACTCAGGCCGGCTAAAAATTGTTTCTATTGCTAGGAAAATACATAACTATACCCACCCTACTTCCCCTCTTGAGTCACCTTCTGATGAACCAAGAGAGAACAACAGATGCAGCCGCTCTTGAGCGAGCTGTATTTATTTATAAAGAGGGTCGCGCAGGCGCGGTGAGTGTTGTTGAGCTGGGCGGATCGACGCAGAAGAAAATTTCAAGGTAAGAAAGCATCAAGCGGAACATAGATGCCAAAATTAACAGGTTATGTATTTTTCTAGCAATAGAAACAATTTTTAGCAGTCCTGGCTGGGGGCCGGCAAAATTAACCCTTTTAAATGTGATACTGGTACCCCACAGTGTGGTAAAACCTATACTAATACTTCAGCATAAAAACAAAAAAACTTTCAAACAAGACAAATAGTCAGGACAATGCTTTGAGCTTCAAACCAGAAATAGTTATTCACAATGTAACACTGGTACGGTGATAAAATAATTTTCATTTGGGGGACCAAAAGTGCAGCTGTCTTTTTAGATTACCAAAAATTCTTACGGTTGTGGTAAAGTGCACAGATACACAAAAAAAGCATTGTACAGTATTGGCTGAAAATAAATTGTGCTAATCCTGCACCGATACCTTAGTATCTGCAGCAATGTGTTATACTAGTATCGGTATTAAAACATCTTACTTCGTCAAATACCGGTAAAATGTGTACATTTGTGATGAAAAAATATTTTGTCTTTCAGAGTCGCAGAACACCAACTGCTGATATCGAAAATGCCGCAATGAAGCGGTCTATGTCGGTATCACAACCGTTAGGGTGAGTAAAAAATAATTTACACTGATGTTACTCTACAAGTAAATAATTGCATTTAGGGTGTCATCTTAAAACAGGATTCATATGGGTCTTGGAAAAGCTGAAAATGTCTTGGAAAATGAAAGTAAAATTCCAGATCTGGAAAAGTGCTTGACAAATTAAAAAAATGCCGTAGTCCGGGAATACTGTAGAGTTCGGACGAATAGGAAAAAAATGCATTCGAATGTTTGCAAGAAAATTTTAGAATGTTCTTTTGAAACTATCGTTTGTAATGTTTATAAGCCCACCTCGGCCCACGCCCCTCTTGTTGTTTTTTTGGTTCCCCCTTTTTGAAATTTGTATGTTGGGTACTTAAACTGTTTATTCAGCACCTTTTTCGTGCGTGTCCAAAAAAAAAAAGAATCTGCTTTTAACGTAACTTTCGTTTTTGATCAATGTAGTTTAAAAATATGAAACGGGTAGAAATAAAACCTGGCGCGCTCTGCGTGTAACGAATCCAATATGGCGGATGCCAGTAGCAAGTAAATTTCGCTGCGTGTTCTCGTTTTAATTTCCGTACCATAATCCACTCTGTTACGTCATGTGTGACAATAAACCAACAGGTTATGGTCCATTGCGCAGTAGCAGTAAACAACGGACTTTTTAAAACGAGAAATCCAATGATCTAATCAGCGAAAATTGGAGGAGACGACGCCATTGAACCGCAGCACTGAAACGAAGTGAAGAAAAATTCCTTTTAAAACCGATCGTATGTAGAAGTTTTGTAGAACTCTAAGCATTTTTGAAGCAGTTCATTTGACTGAAATATTACAAAAAAAAAGAAGAACGATCATGGCCACTACAAACGATGAATTTAAAATCCCCAAGCTAAACCACGGAAATTACTATGCCTGGTCAATATGTGCAAGGGCCACGCTAGCACAGCGTCACGTGTGGGAGGCCATTGTCCCTGGTTTTGGCGCGCACATGTCGGATAGCGAGAGGAAAATAAAGGTAAAGCCTTAACGTTTTTGTTCCTAGTCGTGGAGGACAGCTTTCTGGACGACATCGGAGGATGCGTAAGAGCAAAAGAAGCGTGGGAAATTCTAAATGAACTAAATTCAAAGTTTGGCTTGTTGCATATTATAAATTTAATGAGATTTTTTTTAATATCAACAAGAAACATGACGAAACTATGAACGCCTACCTCGGCAGAATTATGGAAGTGCATAGAAAACTAGCGTCATGTGGATATAGCTTCAATGATAAAGAAGTAGCCTTGGTTATGTTGATGGGCCTTCCAAAAGATTACGAGATTTTGATTTTAAATTTGTAATACCAAGAGAGTAATCTGAGCACAAAAATAATTAAAACTAGACTATTACTTGAAGAAAAACGCATGCTCACACGAAATGATTCCAAATTAGAAGAAGAAAACAAAGCTCGTGTGACAAAAACCACAGAAGAAAAATGAAGCTAAAACTTCTGAAGAGAGCAAGAAAACTTACACAGGAGTCAGACGAAATTTCAAGTGCTATGCCTGTAGAAAATTCGGGCACATGGCAAGGGATTGCCCGGAGTGCCCTGAAGAAGAAACAGACAAACCCAAGCCTAAGCCTAAACCCAAGGCGCCTGAAGAAAAATTGACAGAGCAAGCAAGATCCTCCAGAAAATGGGACAAACCAAATAAAGCACTGTTGACCGCAAATATAAATGCCACAGATAAAAATTTGTGGTATCTCGACAACCAGCAAGCGATCACATGACTTCACATCGGAGTAAACTCTCGGATTTACAGCCAAAATCGTCGATTGTGGAAGTAGCAAACTCAGACACTATGACAGTAGAATGCACTGGAGAGGCTGTGCTCAACCTTAGTATCACTTTGGTAACCTGGAGGTATCCCTTTGACCCTCACTGATGTGCTGTATGCCCCGAAACTGGATGGCAACCTCCTATCAGTCGGACGTATAGAAGAAAAGGGATGCCATGTAATTTTTCGAAACGGAGAGGCTAGCGTCATAGACGAAGATGGCACCATCATTTTGTATGCAAGACGGGTCAATAGGCTGTATAAAATTATGGAAGTTGATGAAGTAGCCCGTGTTGCAAAAAGGAAGAAACCAGACGAATTATGACATCAGAGGGTTGAGTCACCTGCACAAGGCCACAGTAAGGAAAATCTACGAGACCCTTGACGACAAGATGGAGACCGAGGAAGAAGATGTTCTACCTAGCCAGACATGCATCAAGGGGAAGATGCCGAGGACTCTATTTCCAATAGACCATGTAGAGTGGTCGACAAGGCTCTTGGAGATTATCCATTCTGACGTGATCGGCAAAATCACTCCGACGTCTTTCCTCGTGACTTTTATAGATGAATTCTCTCGGTACGCAAAGATATACACGATGAAGGTGAAAAGTGAAGTACTTAAGAAATTCCAAGATTTACAAAGAAGAACTAGCGAATCTTCATGACTCCAAAATCAAAACACTAAGATCGGACAAGGCGTACAATACCGGAGCCAGGATTTTGATGAATTCCTAACACAACTTGGAGTTAACGGTGCCGGGAAATCCACAACAAAACAGAGTAGCCGAAAGATGGAACCTAACCTTGCTCGACATATCAAAATGCATGTTAATTGAATCGGATATACCTAAACACCAGTGGGCCGAAGCAGCTAGTACGTCTTGCCACGTAAGAAATCTTAGCCTATCAAGGATACTGTGAGGAAGGAGTCCAGCGTCTATCTGGGATGAAAGGAAAGACTGCCGAGATCATTTGAGAGTGTTCGGTTCTAGAGCCTGGTCAGTGGTAGGTAAACACATCCATCAAGGGAAATTGGATCCGACGGCAATTGAAACTGTTTTTGTAGGCTACCCGCAAGGAGTAAAAGGGTACAATTGTGGGATTTTCGCAATGACAAAATTCTGGTCAGTAGAGACGGGAAGTTTGAAGAGAGGGTGTTTCCTTTCCTCGAGTAGAATGAACCTGGAATAATCCAAAGGGAAACGGAAAACAACCTTTTTTAATTGTGAAATGCCCGAAAACCAAGAAAAACATCAGGAAGATGAAACAAGGGGGAAACCCAGAGACGGAAATTCATCTAGGCCTACAGGAGGATTTTCAAAATCAACAGAACGAACAGGCCCGTGTCGAAGAACAGAATCCTGGAGAAGAACAGCTAGCCATTCTTTGATAATGGAGAAAACCGCTACGACATTGATCGTACCCAACTACCATTGGGCAAACCTGATCCAACGATACATAGATCATTGAGGCAGGCGGCCAAACGAGACTTTCAACTAAAATGCAACGCTGTACGCAATGTTGAAGATGAAAGTCTCGACCCAAACACTCTGGAAGAAGCCTTGGAGTGCTGTGAAGCCACACAATGGAAGCCATGAGAGAGGAGATACAGAACCTCCAGAACAATGAAACTTTGGGAATTCGTTCGTCGACCACCTAGCCGAAAGGTAATTGGATCAAGATGGATTTTTAAGAACTACAATCAAGCAGGTGATATTGAACGTTATCGAGCGAGACGCATAGTTAGAGGCTACATGCAAATAGAAAATGTAGACTATAAAGAAACTTTCTCACCTGTTATCAAGCTAAAGTCTATTAGAACTCTGATTGCATTGGCTGTGGAACTTGGGTGCGAGATGCACCTGATCGATATTACTGCGGCCTATCTCAACGGAACTCTGACAGAAGAAACATATACGGGCAACCTAAACCATTCGTCGAGAAGGGGCGAGAGGGATACATCTGCAGACTACGTAGAAGTTTGTATGGTCTGCATCAATTGGGCAGGGAGTGGAATATATGCCTGGACAGTTTCCTGAAAGAAATAGGCTTGCAAGAATCGAGGTCTGACCTGTGCGTTGACTTCAACTTAAAACTGGGAATAATCCTCGGTGTTTTTGTAGATGACGAATTTATCATTGTCAAAGACACAAATGATCTAAGAGTTTTTAAATCTAAACTGTTGAAGAAGTTTAAGGCCAGGGATTTGGGAGAGGCTAGTGAGATATGAAGATAGAACGAATGAAAGACGGCTCGGTCTACTTAAACCAAACCTCATACTCTGATGACATTTTGAAAACATTTGGAATGTCAGACTGTAGACCAGCATCAACACCACTCGATCCAGGATCAAGATACACTAAAAGAAGAGGTGATGACGAAAGTAAGACAAACAAACCATACCGGGAAGTTGTGGGAAGTTTACTGTACCTGTCGAATGGAACTAGGCCAGATGTTGAACATATGGTCTCGTACCCGAGTCAGTTTTGTAATGATCCAATGGAAGAACATTGGGAAGGGTTAATGCATGTGCTGCGTTACCTGAAGAAAACCAAAGACTTGGGTCTCCATTACCACCGAGCAAAGGAGAAGGTAAAATTTTATTCCGACTCAGACTGGGCTTCGGATATCACTGATAGGAAGTCGTACAGTGGTTACGTATGTCTACTCGCCGGAGCTGCAGTGTCGTGGCATAGTAAGAAGCAACAGGTCACAGCTCTATCCACGGTTGAGGCCGAATACCTCGCTATGTGTCAAACGTCAAAAAAGGTTTTGTGGCTCAAAGCTTCCTGGGAGAACTCAAAATGAACGATTTCATCCAAGACCAAGCCAAAGTGTGTGTGGACAACCAGGGAGCTATTTACCTCACCAAAAACAAACTTGTATCTGAACGAAGCAAGCACATTGATCTCAGATTCCATTTCCTCTGGGATCTTGTTGCTTCAAAACAGATAGGTCTCAAGTATGTTCCTTCGGCAGAAAACAAGGCCGACATTCTTACGAAGATCCTTCAAAAAAAAAAATGCAGGAGGATGTGAAATCGCTGGGACTCTATCTAAAATATGACCTACCAAGAAGATAGCCTACTAAGTGATGTTTACTTCTTCGTGACTCTTCTTGTGTATTTTTTTTAACTGAGAGTATCGGAAACATTTCACGCTGAGAAGATAGCCTACTAAGTGACGGTTGCTTCTTTTTGACTGTTTTGTTGAATTTTTTTTGGTTTTAGAAGAAAATAAAGGGGAAGTGTTGTTTTTTTTTTGTTCCCCCTTTTTCGGACGAATAGGAAAAAAATACATTTGAATGTTTGCCAGAAAATATTAAAATGTTCTTTTGAAACTATCGTTTTACCATAAATTTTGCACACTGAAGTATGACACAGAAAAAAATAAAATTGAATTTTTTCCTACGGGACTTTCCGGGAGTATTCTTTTCTATAAGGGTCGGACGAATTTTTTAATGGAAGTATTTTAAGTATTTCTGGATGAAAGTAAAATATGGATTTTTTTTGGGGGGGGGGGGGGGGGACAAAGTGTTAGGTTTTTTTTTACGTTTTGTGGTTTTGTAATGTTTATAGGCCCACCTCTGCCCACGCCCCTTTCCCCACCCCCCCAAAAAAAAAAAAATAAATCCATTATTTTCACTTTCATCCAGAAATACTTAAAATACTTCCATTCAAAAATTCATCCGACCCTTATAGAAAAGAATACTCCTGGAAAGTCCCGTAGGAAAAATATCAATTTTATTTTTTTTGTGTGTCGTACTTCAGTGCCCAAAATTTATGGTAAAAACCACAAAACGTCAAAAAAAAACTTGACACATTGTGGACAACCAGTACATTTGTTACATCGCGTAAAATAACAAATCTGTCACATTCAGCCTGCATGTTAGAAAGCTTTCTTAACTACGAAATTTGTCAGTTAATTACTTTAAGTGTCCCGTTTTCTGTAATTACTTGCTTACACACGAGTACGAACCCTGTAGAAGGGTTGGGCCATTTCAAACGTGATGATAGTGTGTTGTTGTGTGGCTGTTGTTGAAACAGTAGTTTTGAAATTTAATGTATATATTAATTTTGTTTTTCAGTAAGCCTAGTAGTAGCGATCTTCTCGCTGGTCTAGGTTTGCAGCAGAATACTGCACCCTCCTCCAGTGCCTCAACCCCAACGGGGGCTTATGGGGGAATATCCAGTCCCACAAGCACAGGAAGGGGGAGCACAGAGACGACGCCCACACCCACCAAATATGAAGGTACTTTTATTTCATAGCAGTGTTGTACAAAACCAGTCTGTACATTGTTTCATATGGGGGAGGGGGGGGGGGGCAATAGCACACCCAGGAATTTTGATCGGAAATGGGGATTAAAAAAATCGAATTCCAATTGGCATCTGAAAGCTGGTAAAAGGGCCAAGGAAAGCGTGATTACTTCTTCCAAGTCCCCTTGAGCCCTGTAAAACTATTAATTTCCAGCAATTTGAAACGCTAAAAAGCTAATATTCAAAATTTTTGAAATTGAAATAACTACTTCTTTTATTCAAAAACTGGTTAACGGCGTAGACAGTGATAATATTCAGACATATTAAATTACAGGTAACACTTTTATCACCTCCAAGAGCGTTGCCACAACAATTCACTTAAATTTTTGAGGGTGCGCGAAAATTTAAAGTGCAACATGGCGTGAACGTACATCGAACGAACATTCTCTGCTGTGGTGTGGACTTATGATAACGAGGAACGGTGTTTTCTTCCTCGAACATTTATGTGAACTGTTGTGGCAACGTTCTTGTAGGTGATAAAAGTGTTACCTGTAATTAAAATACTACCTCATTTGTTTATTTACATTCAATCGTTATCCCATATACCATCCGTTGGATGCACCACCACCCAATTTCTTGCTTTAGGCTAGGTTTGTTTGGCTCAGAACCGAAAGAGCAAGTTTTTTCAGCATGGCTCTGTATCATGGGCTCTACTTTAAAGACAATTTGTCAGTAAAAATGTCTGCAAAGTAAAGAAATAAAACATTTACTAGACACACGAATATTGCAATTTTTCTTTCTTCGAGAAACACTGTCAACGTTTCAGACGGACAGCTGGTAACTCTATACGCAAAAAGGTTAAAAAGGAAACAAAATGTCATCGTACCAGGGTAAACTGAATGCCTGAACTGTTTTTCAGTTAGTTGCTTTGACCCGCTGTATAAATCTAAAAACCCAATACCACTTTCCTTTCCAAAAAAATATTTCTCCTTCGCAGAATCCTCCTCACTGTGTTACAGAATGGGATACCTTTCTTTTACCACGGCACGTTTTATCTTACTAATTTGCATAAAATTTTACTCTTAATTCATGCAATCTTACGTCACTTCCGGTCGCGTCCAAGCTATCCTCCTTCCATAATACCTCACTGTCTTTTTTTGCCGCGGCATGGATGGTCGTGTGGTTTAGCACGTCCGACAATTATTTTTCGACATCGTGAGTGTGTATACGTGTACCAGCTGCGTATGGGCCAATATCCCGGAAGGATGTCAAAATACAAGTTGCCCAAGATGCTGAGAGAGGATTATCAGCACGATTTGGGAGCAGAAGGTGATAACATGGTGGACCGCCTGATTGTAAGTAAGCCTATCGTAGAGAAAAGCAAAGATGGCGGTGCCGGAAAATCGAATGTGACTCGTCCGGCAGGCGAGCCAGTGATTCCGTGGGAAAGTCTTGTAGAGACGATGAATGCGTTGCCCGGTTTATTGGGGCGTGAAATGCAATTAGCACTGGCAAAAGCTGCGGAAAGTGGTCGAGCGAGAGAGACCGTTACGAGTGGTGACATATGGTTAAGCGATAATGTAGTGGATGACTCACGGGGTGCGAGTCATAGCGTAAAGCGGGCGCCGGAATGGCCGCGCCATAGAGAGATGGTCAGCAATTTAGAAGCCTGGGGTGGCAAAGATTATTTTGGCGGAGATTTGGAGGATTCTTTCGCACCTTTTGGTGATCGGGAGTGCCAAGGCAAAACCCGTAATGATGGTGAATGCACCGGTGAAGTGTTGATTGCGGACAAGTTGGAAGAATCGTTGTGGCCGGAGGCTATTAAGACGAAGGCGCCTGTTTGGAAATTAGACAAGCCCATCCTGGCGTGGTGGAATAGAAATAAAAAAATTAGATGGGCATCTGGTGAAAGAACGTCGATTGCGAATCGGTATATTGTGGATGACGTAGTGCAGAGAGAGTTAGTGTCGCCACGAACACCGTTATTACCACGTCTACGTGAAAAGCATCCACTCGTAGCTACTATCAATAGCGGCTTAGTGTCGGTTGAGACGAAAATGTTTGGAGCACTGCTCCCACTGCTACGGGCGTTACAATTCTGCGGAATGAAACCAGTTGATTACTCAAGCACGTGGCAGGCTCAGATTTCACAGACAATAGTCGATGCAGCGACGTTGCATATTCAAGCATTATTATCAATGAACGAGGTGAGGCGTGACCGTTTACAATACGCATTTTCAGAAGACATCCGCCCAGAATTAGTTGCATGTCCAACAACGCTGAATGAACTTTTTGGAGATACATTGCAAGAGATGTTAAAACGTGCACAGTGAGAGGCGGCGGCGATGCTACGAGCAACCTCGCTGCTGAGGCGAGGCTTGCCAATCATCCGTCGGGGTGGGGCATTTCGGTAAGGTCGGGGATAGTGCTCGCGGTCCTGACAAGGTGACAGGTGGGAGTAGGCTGCGAGTGAGGACCGCCACACCTGGCAGTGTGGGAGCTGGCGATGTTTTGTGTTTCGTAATGATTTTTTGAGAGTGCAACCCCCAGCAGGGGACGAGGAGCGTCGAGAAGTTACGACGACGCAGATTGGGAGAAGTGTGTAGAGTTAGGCCGCCAGGATCGAATCAGGGCGAACCAGAGGGGTCAGCAGCCGTAGATCAACTATGGAGAGGGAAATCCTGCGATCAGATGTTGCGGAGGCAACGAAAAAAGTGTACTCCTATAAGTGGAAACGATGGGAATGCTGGTGCGTACAACAAGGATGAGACCTTTGGACAGCGTCGACGGCGGTATGCATGAACTCTTTAGTTGAACTTTTCCAAGAGGATCGACAATATCGCACTATAGTGGGTTACCTTACAGCGATTGCAAAATTCCAGGTGGAGAGCCAGACTGGTACGTTTGCACAACGGCCGGCGATGAAGCGTTTTGTTAGGGCCTATTCCGCAGGAGACCACTGACGCCATGATACGTGGCAATCTGCAAGGTACCTGAAGACGCTGCATCCACCTAATTACCTAAGACAGCTGACGCATAAATATACCTAACCCTCAGACAGCTGACGCATAAAGTGGTGATGTTGCTGGCGGTTTGCGCCGGTAACAGGGCTAACGAACTGGCGAAATTAAGTCTAGAATGTGTGATTTTGGGCCGTACGAGGCCGTCTTTGTAGTCCGCGACCACAAAACATCCAGGAGTGGGGGCGCCCTTTTTAGTGCTCCGCATAAGCGCAACGCTGACAAGACGCTAGACGCAATACAGTATGTGGCTTCTTACATAACGGCGCTGTGAGGGACCAACAAGCGCTGGCCTCGGGTACCAGGCCTACTCAATTCCTCCTGTCATATGTAAAGCCACACAACCTATTGGAACGCCGACGGTGGCAAGGTGGATTTGTGCTGTGCTCCACGCTTCTGGGATAGAGACTAAACAATTTAAGGCGCATTCGGTGCGAGTTGCGGTGGCATCGTCGGAAAAGGCCTGCGGTGCATCTGCGTCGCAAATCATGGAGATGGCGAATTGGGCCTCGACTGCAGTGCTCGCCACTCATTACAACAGGGAGGTGCTACCAAGCCTAGCTGGTGCTCTGCTCCAGAGGCTGCAGGAGAGGAACCAGATTAATTAACAGGTAAGGCTGGCAGCGCCACGTCTTCTTAATCTATCCCATTCTGTAACACTGTGAGGAGGATTCTGCTTAGGAGAAATGAAGATTCTCCCAGAGAACTTGTTCTCGCCAGGAGAATCTAAGTTCTCTGAGTGGAATCTTATGAAACTGTGTTACAGTTTATTTCTTGCCCGCCTCCCTGGCGCTGGCAGTACCAGCCAGCCGCAAAAAAAACGACAGTGAGGTATTAGGGAAGGAGGATAGCGTGGACGCGACCGGAAGTGATGTAAGGTTGCATAAATTACAGTAAAATTTGCTGCGAATTAGTAAGCTAAAATGTGCCCCGGTCAAAGGAAGGTATCCCATTCTGTAACACAGTGAGGAGGATTCCACTCAGAGAACTTAGATTCCCCTGGGGAGAATCTTCATTTTTCCTGCACGTTTTTGGGGGTTCGTGCTTATTTTTTTCTTTTGCAGCCCATTCTGTAGAATGTTTACCAAAAATACCCACACATTTCACGTTTGTAGATATTGGGAAGCACTTATTTCTTGTGTGTTTATTTACAGAATTAGGAGACATATTCTCTGAACTCGGTGACCTGCCTCCTGCGCTTCCTCCCAAGCATTCGCAGCAGAATAGCGTAAGCAGTAGCAACAGTAGTCGTGGAAGTACACCTGTCGGCTCCCTCATTCTTCCACGGCCGCCTTCCAGGCGAGCCATTGAGGTCAGTGCAAAAATAATATGGATGGGACCATTTATAGAAAGAAAGTGGTTTCGAAAGTGGTGGCGAAATTTTCTGTGCGATCGTTTTTTTTCTCCCCACCCTTTAAAATTTAAGTAGCCCTCTCCTCATTGCTGGTGTGGTGATGCCTGAGAAAGTTTATTTTTAGGAATAGCTTGGTGGATATTGAATGTTTGCTGCTAGTTTTTTTTTTTTTTTTGCGTTACTTTGTCTGATCATTAGGAATCAGTATCTGCGATGTGGTAAGGTTGGTTTGCCGAATGTCTTGTCAGTGGCCAGTAAATTTTGGATTTTATTCCAGGCTTTTGAAAGGTATGGAATTCTGACAGATCAGCAATATTGCCCTAAAAAAACATGAAATTACTCGCACCATGATTTTCAAGGAAAAAGTGTTAGGGTGGCAGCCACAAGGCCATCGACCCCTAACACCAATTCGCCTTTCTCGCCAAACTTATCATGCTGTGCACTGAATGGTCAGGCTTGGACAGAGAGAGAGAGAGACAGCATGGCTTTGTTCAGCCTTCTCATCAGTGTAAACGATCAGGGGGACGCCATCCAGACATGGACAAGACTAAACCAATAAAAAACGGGGAATATGATGATAGAAATATTTGTTACAGACGAGCATGAACCCTGATACCACTGATATATAAATCATCACATCCAAGGATATTTTACCTTGCATCAAGTTCAGCTACAAGCTCATGGTGCACGAAGCTCTCTGTTCGGTCGTAAGAAGGTTCTGTGAAGTCCATAAAAGGCACATGCCAACGGAGAAGCATTTTATTAGCAAGGACTCCAGTGCTCTGAGGCGGAAGCCATTTTTGGTATTAGATTTCATCAAAATGGAAGTTTGATTCCAACAAATGTAGTGCTTGGTCTTTATGTGGTGGTGAGCTATACAATTGAGCTTCTCATTGCAGTGGCAGGCGAAACAAAAGGCTTAGTTCAAAACCAAACAATATATGCGGTGCGATACACAAATTTGTCTTGAGTTCTTTTATATATATCTAAACAAGTTTGACATTGATTGCCCATCATCATTTTGTGGCATTGTGGATCGTGCTTTCTTCTTCAGCTAAACGAAATTTTAAACGAATGTGCCGATATCTGCTGCCTCACCTTTTAGTGTTGGTCAACGTCACCCGAGAAAACGGCCGCGTCAGGTTCCATAAAAACGAGATTGGATTTGGATTTAATTAGTTGCACCAGAGCCTTGGTTATACATTACTTTTTTATTTTTTTAATATTTTTTTTTGGGGGGGGGGGAGTTAGGGGGGCGATAGGTATGAATATGGATAGAGGAGCTGACTTGCTGGTTCGCCGTACGACTATTTTCTATCTTCCACCGGGCCTGGTAGCTTGTATAGGTTATTTATGTTAAAGGGACATAAATCCCTGTTGGCTTTCCTGCATGACTCAGTTTTGCGACATTAGCTCCAGCGTACATAAATGTTGCCAATACATTAATTTTCTTGTTTTTTCTTGCGTGTGAGGTGATTTGTAACCTGTGTAAATGTTACAACCGCTCTTCTCAACGGGTCGTACGATATACCGGAAGGATTTATGTCCTTTTAAATGTAATTATATTTTATTACAGTAGAGCCTTTATTATCCGAACTTTGATTATCCAAACACCCTAAATATCTGAATTCCCATTCTTACATAATATTCAGAAATTTGCTGTTTTTTAGAGACGGAATTAAGAATTGACTTTGCTTTATTTATGTTCCTGGAGTCATTTCACATAAAATTTTCTTTTCAGTAGTCTTATACATCAAGCGTAGTTCACGAATACTAAAACTTAGTAAAAAAAAAAAATGTTTTCCTCTTTTATTTTGCGTGTAAATTGGATTATCCAAATTTCCGATTATCTGAACACCATTCGGTCCCAATTAGTTCGGATAATCGAAGTTCTACTGTGTTTGCAATAGGTTGGTTACCAAAGCACCATGTTTTAGTTTTCCTGTTCGATGGTGATGAAATAAAAAAAGCTTCCACCATAACAAATTAGACTATCAAGCAGGGCTTAAGATCTATGTAATTATTTTTGCTGGCCTGACAACTTTTTTATTTCTTGTTTCTTAGGGTCCTGTATCCCGTGGACGTGTCAGTCCTATTTCTCCCATGAGTCGGGCTGACAGTGTGAGCTCGCTGAGCAACGAGTTCCGGGCGAGCTCCATGTCAGTGGGATCGTCGCGCGGTCCAAGTCCGCTTACCATTGGCATGTCTGACACCATTCCTCTTGCAGTGGCCTTCCAAGAAATTGTACACGCTTACTTCCAAGGCACCGATGAAACCAAGTACGCCACTGCCAGCACGTGAGAAAACATTAATTGGCGAGAGAACATCTCTACTTAAGCGCACTTTTTTACACTCTGCACTCATTCAAACTAACTACTTTGCACTACAACTGTCTAAACCTACATTTAGTTATTCTTAGGAACCAAAACAACTAAATAGTTAACGACTTTAGTGTTATTGCTAATACCAAGGAAGTGTGCACTTTGAAAAGTAACATTAAGGGATAGTATCGGGAGAAATAGAAACCGCAGAAGTACGTGTGTGCCTAATCAAGTCACACGTGCCGAATACTACAATAAAAAACGGCATTTATGGCAACAGCAGGTATTTGCCACGCTTCTATGATTGGAACGAAGGACTTAAAAAAAAAGCCATGACATGGCGCTAGACCCCTAACTGCTGCTGCCATATGTAGTCATAAGCCTTATCCCAGCCGGTAAGTTGGCCACTAGAAAAAATATGGCTTTAACCGAATTAAACAACCTGGTCTCTGTAGCATTGCTGGATGGTTTGCATCGCGCTGCACACTAAAGATCAGTGGTTGTCTAAAGTATGGAAATCAATAACTAACAAACAAACTTTGTGACCATAATAATGCTAACTTAAGGTTTGTATGAATGCTTAGACCACAGTTGCAGCCATGTGTGGCATGCTGTGCTGGGCAGCATATTATTCGGTCTTGTATCGTGGTACTGTAATGGACTGACAGGCAAATCTGTCAGTCAATTTCATTTGGCCGATTTCCATACGTATGAAGTCGACGCAAAGTGCTGTTGTTTTGCAGTGTTGGCACAAGGCGGCACATAGTGGCGCAAAACCAAAACTATACCAGGGCTCAGTCAAAACTTGGAAAACATGGAAGAACCTAGAAATCTCAGGGAAAATGAAAACGGAGCCAAAATCTCAGGGAAATTTCAGGGAACACAAGAAATAATCAGGGAAAATACAGGGAAATTTGAAAAAAATGTTTTTGTGTCCTTTATCTAAGTTCTGTTAAATCATCAGATCTGAAACAAAATCTTAGGCTAGTAGCAAATATTTTGATTTCTGCTTTAATATGTTCAAGTATTTTAGATATAACGTCAATAAACCAAATCTTAGGGCTAGTACCAACATCTGTGATTAAAATACTTTTAGTTCCGTCTGGACTGGTCTGTAAAACAGCTATTTTCTGGGATGTTGGATTATTTTCGTAAAAATATTACTAAACATCTTGTAAACACCTGGAAATTGCCATAGGATGCACCTGGAAAACCTGGAAATTTTAGGGAAATTCAGAATTAAAAAATTGTCTGAACCTTGTATATGGTTAGTTTCGTTACTAAGCTAGATCGCCATACTATAATCAAGCTAACATGCAGTAATAAGCTCTTTTACCACTTAAGTTCTGTCATGACCCGTACAAGCAAGCAGGATATACAACGGAATAACTTCAGTGTAACAGTAAAAGTGTTTTCAGCATAATATACGAATAATCATACCGTCTAATCTCGGTCAGGAAAATATCTGCCGAATCTAGCCGAATTGTGGTAACTAGCTGGCCGTTCTTGCTATAACATTTTTTTTTAAAGAGATAAGAGTTAGGGGTCTACATAGCACACACCTCTTATTGTATCTTACAGATGATGACCTCTACGGACAGATGCCTGTACTGCTGCAGAAGCTTCTGGCAGCAGTACACTGAAATTTACAGAAACACACTCTCCTGCCTAGTGTCTCCTGAACTTTAGCTTGTCTTCCCATTGCCACCAACTAAATTTGTAACTGAACCAGTGTGTCGTATCAGTACCTGCGAATCCGATTCTGGTCGGTAAAAATCGGTATCATATAGTTTGCTGTGTGAAGTCGCAAACTATGGAACAGCCATTGAAAACCTGAGGTTATCATTCTGAACGCGTAACGAAATTGGGTTTTATTTCCTAAAGATAAACGAATTTTGCTATTGTTGCCTCAACCAAGTTTCATTGTAAGAATGAGTGACGAGAGAAGTAGTAGTCCGCAGAAATTTGTAACATGAAGTAACATGGGAAAGGGGAATGAGCTACACTTTTTTGTAATTAAAAGGCATGCATGGGTTTGTTTTGAGTAAAATGATGTAATTCAAAGATTACGGAGATACTTTAAACTTTAGGATTTTGGTTGGTCGTGGAGTACATTTTCGAAACGAAAGTAACTGGAATTGGAAGGGTAAATATTTAAAGAAAAGGCCACTTAAAAAAAGAAAGTTGGTTCCTCGGGCCTTTTTCTCAAGAAATTCGTGCAGGCGGGTGGAATTTTATTTTTTATTTTTTTTTGTTTTCGAAAATTATAACGCCATTATATTTTTTCGTACATTTTTGGGAATTATTTTTTATTTAGGTAAAATAAAGAACACTGCTTTGTAATTCTGTTTACTGCTTCTATACAATTATTTAACAACAAAAATAGTAATTTTATATTTCCATTTTGAAAATACATAAACATATTATACTGCGAGAGTTTGTAAGTTCGAAGCATAAAAATAAAGACGCACAGTCTCACACCTAGAAGGATATCGGTCCAAATTTCCGCAAATTTTCGACAGTGTCTGGCGGATGATGAAACACGTCCGAAGAAGTCAGTTGAAAGACATATTTCATCATCCTCAAGGCAAACTGTCGAAAATTTGCGGAAATTTGGACTGATTAAATTCTAGTTGTGAGATTTTGCGTCTTTATTTTTTGTATTTCCATTTCTCACTAAAGGCCATTTTTAACTGTAACTGCTATTTTTGCCGCATCGTTTCTTTTTATTTCCCATTAAAAAAAAATCGGTGCGGGCGTGGCTTGCGAACCTTTTTTTTTTTGTTTTAATTGCCTATGTAGAAACTACTTTTATGTTTAAAACTAGTTTTCTGATTGTCACTTTTTTTTTAACCTTGGGAAAGAAACTTTAGTATTGGAATAGAGCAGCAATCTAGCATTGCCTAAAGAATCCCCCTAAAGCTAACCTATCTTAATTGATCTAACCTTACCATTAATACCAGTAACAAAACTACAGATGACAATGCCATAACCAGCAGCACCAATACCATCGATTAACAGGTATGGATCGCTGAACTTTACCACATCGAAAACTTGGAACTGTTTTAATGTTGTGATTGATGTTATTTTCTAGATATTTGACTTGCCAGTAAGTGTGCTGTTATGTGACATACAATCTATTTCTGTTTCAGGTGCCAAGTGAGACTAACTGGTGATATGATGGTGTCATTCCCAGCCGGAATTGTTCAAGTTTTGGCTAACAATCCTTCGCCAGCTGTATTAGCATTTAGGTTACGGAATCATCACAAGCTGGAGAGCGTGCTTCCAAACAAGCAGTTGATTTCTCTGTACGTACATGCTAATACTATATCTAGTTTCAATACTGTATTTCTTTAGGATCTCATCATTGCCGAATATTATAGAAGAATGGGGGGGGGGGCATAAAATCCATTCATTGTGTTCATTTATGGTTATCTTTGTTGAAGGGTAAGTAATCAGAAACTGATAATGTTCTGAAAATTGATGTTACTGACACATTTACCCTCAGTTCTGCCTACTGTGTGAACATCTTTAACAGCTGTGTGTGTGCAGCATATGATAATTGGATTATTAATGAATGATGTGGGAAGCGGCCAATTATATGTAACAATATGGCTTTCTGCAAGAAGTTGAAGGTGCCCATCAGGAGTTTTAAATTCTTAGGTTGAATGAGAAACAACTTCTTTTCTGAGGTTCTCAGTACATTACTGTCAGAGATGAGAGTTTTTACACAGGGCCTTACCCTAGCTGGGAAAACTGGATTGTTGTTAACCCATTTTCTATGGAATTCTGAAAGATTATCACTATCAGGCTTGAAACCCTGAAATTTATTGAAACGTGATGTGCAAAGAATAAGTCGGAGCTTACAATTTAAAAAATATTTTGTTAACGATAAATCGACTAAAAGTATTAATTCTTGTAAACATTGTCGATCTACGTTCTGCAAGTTAAAGAAAAAATGTGTAGAACCGATACAAATTTTTCCCATAGGCTGCTTATCTAAAAACTATTTCTCCTCTTTTATGATTACTACTATTTTAGCTGCTAGTACCCACACCAAAAAAATACGTTTAGCATCAATTATGGAATACTTAGCCTGAAAATGGGTATGGAAGATGGAACTTGTGAACCTGGAAAATGGGCATGGAAGATGGAACTTCTTAACCTTGAAAGTGAGCATGAAAGATGGAAATTCTGAACCTGGAAAGCAGGTCTGGAAGATGGATCTTCTGAACTTGGAAAGTGGCCATGGACAATGGAAATTCTGAACTTGAAAATTGGGCATGGAAAATGAAACTTCTGAACCTGGAAAGTGAGCATGGAACACGGTACTTCTGAACCCGAAAAGAAGGCATGGAAGATGGAACATCTGAACCTGGGAAGTGTCCATGGAAGATGAACATCTGAACCTGGAAAGGTGTGCATGGAAGATGGACCTTCTGAACCAGGGGAGTGGGCATGGAAGATGGAACTTCCGACCTGAAAACTGGGCTTAGAAGTTGGAACTTTCGAACATGGAAAGTGGTCATTGTCATTGAAGATGGAACTACCAAACCTAAAAAGTCGGCATGGATGATAGAACTTCTGAACTGGAAACCTGTCATGGAAGATGGAACTTTTGAGCCTGGAAAGTGGGAATCGAAGATGAAACTTCTGAGCTTGGATAGGGGCTATGGATGACAAAACTGAGTCTGGAAAGTGGGCATGAAAGAAAGAACTTTGAACCTGGAAAAAGGGCATGGAAGATGGAACTTCTTAACCTTGAAAGTGAGCATGAAAGATGGAACTTCTGAACCTGGAAAGCAGATCTGGAAGATGGATCTTCTTAACTTGGAAAGTGGCCATGGACAATGGAAATTCTGAACTTGGAAATTGGGCATGGAAAATAACACTTCTGAACCTGGAAAGTGAGCATGGAACACGGTACTTCTGAACCCGAAAGAAGGCATGGAAGACGGAACATCTGAACCTGGGAAGTGTGCATGGAAGATGAACATCTGATCCTGGAAAGTGCATGGAAGATGGAACTTCTAAACCAGGGGAGTGGGCATGGAAGATGGAACTTTCGACCTGGAAAGTGGGCTTGGAATTGGAAAGTACCTGGAAAGTGGGGATTGGAGCACGGAACTTCTGAATCTGGAAAGCAGGCCTGGAAGATGAAACTTCTGAACTTGGAAAGCAGGCACAGATGGTAGAACTTCTGAACCTGGAAAGTGGGCATGGAATAGGAAACTTCTGAACCTGGAAAGTGGGCATGGAATATAAAACTTCTGAGCCTGGAAGGTGGGAATCGAAAATGGAACGGGCTAAATGATCCTGGAAAGGGTCTACGGATGACAAAACAGCCCCGAAAGTGGGCATGGAAAAACTAACTTGTGGACCTGGAAAGTGGGCATGGAAGATTGAATTTCCAAACCAGGAAAGTGAACATGGAAGATGGCACTTCGAACCTGGAAAGTTGGCATGGAAGATGGAACTATTGCCCCGGGAAAGTTGGCATGGAAGATGGAACTTATGCCCCTAGAAAGTGGGCATGGAAGATGGAACTTCCTACCTGGAAAGTGGACTTGGAATTTGGACTTTCCGTACCTGGAAAGTGGGGTTTAGTGATGGAACTACCGAACTTAAAAAGTAGGCATGGAAGATGGAACTTCTGAACCTGAAAAGTGGACATCGAAGAGGATAATTTTGACCTGGAAAGTGGGTATCAAGTGGAAACATTTGAACCTGGAAAGTAGGCATAGCAGATGGAACTACCAAACCTGAAAAGTGAGCACGGAAGATGGAGCTTCTGCACTTGGAAGGTGGGCATGGAATATGGAACTTTTAAATTTGGAATGCAGCATGAAAGATGGAATTTCTGAGCTTGGAAAGTTGTCATGGATGATGGAACTTTTGAGCCTGGAAATAGGGTTAATCGAAGATGGACCTTCTGAGCGTGGAAAGTTGATACGGAAGACAAAACTGACACTGGAAAGTGGGCATGGAAGATGGCATTCTAACCTGGAAAGGACGCATGGCCTTGAATTAGGATTAGATGGTGATGTGCAAACCCTGTTTCCTGGATTCCACGATTTTGATAAAACTAAATTTCCTTGACATTGCACTATAAAACTTTGTTAAAAAAATAGCGTGTTACTTAAAAGGGTTGTTTTACTTTTAATCGTGTGAACTTACAATGGCAAAGATGGTTTTCACCAGACATTTTATTTGCCCTTCGTTGCCCTTCACAGTTGCGGAGTCATGGTAACCCTGCTGAGCGATTAGGCAGGAAGGAACATACTTGAAGCTGGTGCTCAGGGGTGGCCTTAAAAAGGCTCGCTACTTATTTAACCCCAGGGTTTGGGTTATTACTCTGAAATGTTTCATGTTTGTTGTGTTGCGATACCACAAGTGTTCTGTGTTCTGATGACGATACTCATTAGTTCAAACCTAGGAGTTACAGAATTTATTGGGCCACCTCAATATTTTCTTTCTTTCGGATTTAGGCTGTCTTGCAGGGTTATTAGATCTGGTGTTGAGCATTGCCCAATGCCAAGAAAGATGTTGAGATGACGTTAAGGTTGCCAGTGCAGGAGGACCCGTGCACCGTATCCAGGTGAGAAAAGTGATGCCATCAGCACCTAGGACCTGGTGGCTAGTTGACAATGCAGGTCCACAGTCTTACCATGCTGTCGGCACCAGTCATCGTCCACTTAGCGAAGTAAGGCAGCATTGGGCCCCGGCAATGATTAGATGGATGGCTGCCTGAGATAATGGGTTCAAAGGCGTAGATTTAACCAATGCCTGGTCTGTGTATTTGGTTAACCCTTGGAACTTCCGATGTGACAGAGTTGAATTTGGTGCACATCAATTTTGGGTGTATTTGGAAAAGACAGACTGAACCCACGTGGTCTAATTTCCAAAGGGGCTGCATCAGACGCAAGAAAAGGTGTCCCGACACGTTTTCTGAGGAACCAGTTGAGCAGCACCACCCCGTATCCATCGTGAGAATATGTAGCCGCACAGTCTTGACACTTTCGCATGAATTGCGGCTAAGATACTGCAATAGGTGGTTGCAGGGTGTTTACAATGAGGCTAAACGGCCTTTTCTTGACAGCACACCATTCCGTCAACGGCGCTGATGTGCCCTGTGAGTTTCAGTGCATTCAGGAAACAACTGGCGACTAAAATAAACGGGACAGCGTATCTTGTCCACACAGTAATATGCCGGGTCAGTCCAAGGAGGGTCGGTGGATTAATTTTATGTTTCAATGACAATCTGGCCCGATGAATGTGCCATGGCGTGTCGAGGGGCATACGTACCGGCCCCACACCATTGCGATTGCCCTTTGAGTAGTGAACAGGTTATCTAGGGATTTTTCATCATGTACGTATGTGTCAGGTAGACCGACACATACATACATTCCCGGTTTATTGTTGTTTTGAAAAAAATGATGTCTGTCTACGCTTGGATGATGTCAACACCTTCCTTAGTCACTATCCAAGTATAAGGGTAATTGACGAAGGAGTTATATTTATCGGTATACGGAGGCAAAATATTGCATGACAAGTCTTTTCGCAACCTGGTAGCAGAAGGGACAAGTCATGTGAAGGAACAAGAGTTTGGTGAACACGAGTGTAAGGAGGACTCGTGGAAGAGTCGTGTTCCCCTGCGAAACTGGCTGCATAGATTTGTGAGGTGTTAGGTGGGCCATGAAGTCACCCTGTCCGTATGGCCTTACTCCATCCATATGAGCAAATAAACTCGGACCATGGGCTTTGTCCTGAGATTCGGCCGCGGGGAGTACCTCTAGATGAGATTGTGGTGCTTGTTCGTGGTGCAACAGAATTGCCTTCGTTAACTACTATCTACAAAACACCAGCGGGGCTAGTGGTGGCTCTTGCTGATCCAGATAGTTCACCAAACGAAAGTGATAGGCCGGTGGCAAGGCCTGCTGGGATGTGAGCAGCCAGGACGCCACCAGGTGAGCAGCTGTATAAGCGCTTATGGTTTGGTAAATAAATAAAGGTAAGTATTTTAGGATAAGTAAAAACTTTTTTGATCTATAAAAATTCTCTATTTTGTTTTTGTTTGATTTACAATTTACAATTCCATTTGAAACAAGGGTACAGCCAGCTACGTATCAGTGATCGCATTTGAAGCACGCGTACAGCTGGGCGGACATAACTTAGTGGTTTAGTTATACAGATATTTCTTTTTTCTTTTAGTGACACTTCACAGACGAGTAACGATAACAACGTTTATGAATTTAATATGTTGTCACTGACGTCTTTGCTTCGGAGACAAGCTGAGCAAAACCCATCGGCATCATATTTTAATGTAGATATTTTAAAATACAAAGTAAGTACAGCTTCTTCTCGTTTTCAAAAATGTTATTTATAGGGATTTTTTTTTTTTTTGTTTTTTTTTTTGTTTTCTTTGTTTTATTCAGACCTCTATGTAATATGTATAATAAATGCTGATGAGTGTTAGTGGGCGAAATAACTATGTTAGATACATTTATTGTCAATTTGGTTTTGAGTGTGTTTTGATCTGCCAGTGTTGGCATTTATTAGCTTTATTTTCTTTGTTAATGAGTGGGGTAAGAGATCACTTAACACATTTTCCACATCGAAGATAACACTACTGTAGGGCACAATTATTACATTGAATTTTCGGAGATTTTCAGATTTCCACATCGTTAGAAAGTTTACATGAAAACGAATGGCGTCAACGAAAAACACTACGTATTGGTGAGTCGAGATTTAAACATAACGGTTAGGGTTCAGACCGCTGATCTTTATAGCCGAGGTTAGTGCGTAGCTTCTGAACCTCCTCCAGCTTTGAAGCATGACCAGGATATACAAGGTTTTCAATGTCCACGTAGGTGGGTCACTGTCTGGTTCATAAGCGGGCATTCTCCGACATGTTACCTTAGTAATGGCCAGAGACTCTCGAAGGCGGAGGTGGGCTTCATTATTGCTGTTAGAATTTGTCAAAACTGACGTTTTATCCCAAGTGCTGGATTGTCTGTGTTTTTGGTGATGTTGAGCAATGACATTGAAATGTTCCACCTCGACGAGTGACTTCTATGTGTTATTGAAATTCTGGCCTCAAGGTGGCATTTTATCCCTCCGATGTAGACAGCCGTGCAATTACTACAAGGAGAACGGTAAATTACTCCTTTTTGCTTTATGACGTTGGCTGGCAGCTGGAAGTTAGGATCTTTGTCAGTGTGGAGTTTTGACTGAGGGGGAGTCGTGTGGGAGGGGGAAGAAACACTTTCTTGGTCTTACTTCTGGTGGTGGAGTAATGGTGGGTGGGTGGGAGACTGAGTGCGGGGGATGGAGTTTGACAGGTTGGGGGCACAGAATCACATACACTCCGTTGCTTGGGATAAAATGTCAGTTTTGATAAAATCTAACGCCAGTAATGAAGCCTTCTTTGCGCTCTGTGGAGTCTCTAGCCATAACTAGGTTAACTCTTGGCAAGTGTCTCTTATGAACAGACATGGCCCACCTACGTAGACATTGAAAATCTTGTACATCCTGGTCTTGCCTCAAAACTGGAGGAGGTTTGGATACGCGCCAACCTCGACTATAAGATCAGTGGACTGCGCCCTAACCATGGCCCTAACCGCTATGTTTCAATCTCTTAGTCACCAAAATGTAGTTTCTTACTACCTGCAAATACTTACCTTCAGTAATATTGCTAAAATCACTATTTTACGCTTTTGCTGCTCAAAAAAGACTAAAAATGCCATTTTTAGGTTTCCCTAGAAACTTTCTCCTCCTCCCTCTAGGAGCGCTTCTCTTCTTCTTACTACAGCACACCTTCCCTTGTCTCTCCATCACTTCTTGAACACGCCATCTTGGATGGTCGTGCACTTTGCTTAGAAGATTTTTTATCGTTTCGTTTGTGTTTTTGACTATTCCATACGCTATAATGTCGTTGAAAGAGGCGGAGGCCAAACTCCAGGCGTTTTTAAAGACATCAACATTCGATTCGTGCAAACACACAAAACTTCCGAAGGATTTCCATCCACTGTGCCGACGATGTAGGCCTTGTGACGTTACAACAAAATTGTGCGACCTTCATCATGCATCTTCGGTGGCAGCAGTGCTTCACACATAGAAGAAATCCGATCAGACGGCGGCACAAATCGCAAGGAAATCATATTATTGTCACCTGAGGCGACGCAACGGAGCGGGGTGTGGCCATGGCAGTGTCGCCGAGTGATGGGTGGCCGCGAACACGAAAAAAGGGAACATCGTGTCATGCTAAGAAGGGAGAGGTTAGTGCAACAAAAAATCCAAATTTCTCGGAACGACACACGGAGAACTCTGGAGAAGGGAGTAAATCCGTGAGAAAAGCCGGTGTTGGAGATAAAGTGAAAAGCAGTAAAGCAACCGCTTCCGGGGGCGGGATCTAGCGGTTCTGCAAAAGTGACGAGAGCGAAAATTACTGCAAGTGAACGTAGTGTGAGAAAAGAAAAGACGACCTGAATTGGTCCCGGTGTGGATAATTTTGCTCGGTGGTCGAAAAAATGAGGGCTCAGGGTGCCACATGGGCGCCGCTGGCGACACATGATGGCAGCCCAACAGTGACAGAGGGTCACCACGATGAGGATGTTCACGAGCCGATCAATTATTTCATTTGTCGCCGCACGTCGCTAATTGTTACCGAGTGTCACCACGTCATGATTTGTCGCCGCGACGTGTCTGTCAGTCGCCAAGGAACACAGTGTTTTCACCGACAACCTACAACAAGAGACCACATGATGATGATAATACACAGAATAAACGTGTGAAAGTGGCCGATGGCAGTCGTTATTTGAATGAGGATGATCGGAAGAAAGAACAATGGACGACCCCTTTAACGAGGGTCCGGGTTTTATCCTTTGGAAGGAGTTCGTGGAAGCGACCATGAAGCATCTTAGACCTACAAGATTCTTCAAAGAGTGCCCTGAAAAATGTTTAAACTCTGATGACCCACCGATGAGCACCCTTGCGAATGAGGATAATATTAAACCCGAACCTACGCCTCTCCCTCAATCAGATGTACTTTTTCCGCAGCTACTTAACTCGGAAGCTTTAACAAGAAAAGATGAACAAGCCATCTCCTCAAATCTTCCCCTTCCACCTCATGACCCAAAGAAATTAAAGTGGTTTTTTCGGTCCACGGACACAGGGGCCCCCAACAAGAAGCGGTGCCATACGTACCTGCAGCAGAATATGTGACAGAATCCTGCAGCGCCGAACTCGATTTAATTCTGAAGGCACCGGCGGTTATAAAGATCCCCCCTTCGTAATTCGAGGAAGATGAAATCATGCTACGGGCGAGCACGAGAGCGAGTTCTCAAGCAGAACTAGTTTATTCGGCGTCCAAGTCATGGCTCTTGTTAACCCGGAGTTGCGTGAAAACACCACGATCAGGGAGTGTATGCACTTACTAAACAGAGCTTCGTCTTTTCACAAATACAGCATAAACTGGCAGTGCAGACTTGCTCTTAACAACACCTTCCGACAGAGAGACGCCATGCTTGAATCAGCTATCGGTTTACCCACTGACACTGTGTTGGTAGACTTAGCCTCATAACGAAAGTGTTTGTTTTGTTGGGACTCTGCCTGTTTGGACTTAGTCTCTGGCGACTACTTTCCATTCATGGGTCCTCGGACCTGTTCAATGGAAAAATGTTAGAATTGGCTCCTGAGCTCCGAGAGAAAGTTAAGAGCCCCACCCACTATCACACCGACACTGAGAGAGTCAAACCGAAGCCGAAGCTTATACCGGCTCCCCCCAAAAAGAGGACCGTGGAACAACCCCTACAACAAAGGGCCTGAGCCGAAGAAGAGTGGCGATAAACAGACAGACCGTTCTTGAACTAGCAACAGAACAGGATTCTTTGGAGCCACCCGTTCCACCTCCAAATCCCTTCCTTTCCGAGTCATTCTCCATGCCTTGCAATATCGAGAACATGTCTCCCATCCCTTCAGGTCTACCACCTCCGGCACAGGACCTACGTTCCCTTTCCGACGAAAACTCTCGCACTAAGGAACGATATCCTGTCTCAAACTTCCAATCAAGGCGCGGAAAGTAGTAGCCAGGTTGGCCTCCTCCATCAGCCCTCAGTTAACTCCACTCGACCTATCCTCACGTTCCTCTCAACATTCTGTAGCCGACCGTTCCGCTACCCAGCGAACCAGTGAACCACTGACAAGTCAGCTTTCGCCTTTCTTTCTCTCCAGCATTACATGCTGTTGTTTAATCAAAGGGGCACGATATCCCTCTGCGCCGCCACCACCTGCGCATCCTACTGCGCAGCCCACCTTTTCTTTTTTATTGCAAACTTCGGCTATGCAGACCGCTGGTCTTTCCTCTACCTTCAACCAGTGCAACTGTGCTACACACTGTTTCCCAACAGGACCAATCCTCGTACCTCGACCTACGTCACGCTGTTCCCGTTCCATACACACCATCTCTCCGCGGACAAAGGACTCCCTCCGCTCCGTCTTTGCTGGTCATTCCAGCCCTCCGCTGCTTCTGGACTAACGAGACCTCCATCCGTTCCTACAGTGGAGGATGGCTCTTCTCCACCCTCCGTGGACCCACCGACCCCTTCCACCGTTCCTCCGGAATGTCTCTCGTCTCATTTCTCTTCGACACTCACCAACGCGACATGATACGTCCCATCCCGGATCCTACGTTTCCGCTTCGCGATCGATTATTCCGCCCTCCTAGCCAGCCTCCTCACCCATGCTGACCTCCTCTTCCGCGGATGATCCTTCCTCTCTACCTCAAGGTGCCACAGGCCGTTTGGTCATCCTCTCGATTCCTCTTCCATTCCTCGGCTCCGGTTTACCATGCCTCCACCTACCGCACACCAACTTCTCTCAAAACAACGAGCAGAACGTGCACGTCGTCAGCAAGCTAACGCCTCCGCCGTTCCACCGTCTGGCTAGTCAACACAGTATTCTTCAACCCCCCACACCACGTCGAAGAAATCACCGCAACAGAAAACAACACCTCGTCACTGCGGCGTGCCCTCTGCACCCACACTTCAGGAAAAAGGATCCTTCTCCACGATCCACTCTCGAAGAGGCTCCTCTCATGGAACGTCCTCTGTTCCCCATTCCGCAACCTTGTTCCACCACGACATCACACGCTACCGTACCTCCGCTTCAACTCGTTCCGTTCCTCACGGCGTCAGTGTTACGAGAAGCACTAACACAAGGATAACATTAATCGGTTCCGCCAGTTGGAGGGCTTGAACTTCAACATCGATTTCGTGCTAACATTAACAAGATACTTCTTCTCAAGTGAATACAGCTCGTTACGTTCCACCCTAACGAAATTACCGACCCTCCGTCAGACAGCCAAAGAAGCAGACAAGCTACAAGCAGTAAAACGCCTTAGTACGAGCATCCGACGAAGCTTTGTCAAACGAGTTGGAAGTCGTAAACCGAAAGTGCTACTCCATGAGACAGAACTACACTCTCCTCCGCACACATCACAATTGGCCTTTCCAATTCCATCTTCGCCACCTTGGTGGGCAGATTACTATGCTCACTCCCACACACGACAGCCACACATTGCTCCGCCCACAATAAAGACTGCCTGGCCTTCCCGTCGGCTCTCCGCCACACCCCTTCAATCGCCAACCATATGGGAACTACATCACGTAGCCCTATCTCCTCTCCCATCCCCGCTAAACAACACATCCGCCGCCACCCAACAAATTTTCACTCCATCAGACTCCGTCTCCTCTACGGCCTGCCATCAATTTTCGTCCTCCACCTCCTTCTGCGGACGCTCTTCCGCCAGCAGATGGTCCCTCTGCCTCCGTTTCCTCAACGGCCTCCACCCTCAATTTGCGTCCTCCGTGTCCTCATGCGGACGCTCCTCCGCCAACGGATGGTTCGTCCGCCTCCGGTGCTTCCTCTCCATCAGGATGACGTCGACTCACCGACGCTCCAGGGGTCATACTTGCCGCCCCAATTCCGACCAACACATCCAAAACCGACACTACGTGCAGTCATGAGACGAAGGTCTCAACAAGGGCCCTTCCGATCGTTCTCCCGTTTCCATTTGGCGTCAAACTCTGGAATCACCGTTCCTATCTCGTCTCTCACTTTATCCTGTGTGGCAATTCGACTAAGCTCCGTCGTTTGTACCAGTATTCCATGGCATCAATCCTAATACAAGAACCGCCGCCGGAGACCTGCCTTGCTCTCCGTGTCATGCTACGGCTACAGAGGTAGCCCTGGGATTCAGAATATTCCCATAACTCTCTCACCCTCCGTTTTCCCAATAAAACATCAGACTTTTTTAATCTGATAGGGCAGCGAGTCGTCCGCTTTTGCGGTTCCTTTCCCAATAAGAGATGGTAAAAGCATTCTCCTCGCTCACACTTCCCTTCCTACCTGGAAGCTCTCGACTGTCACAACGTCCGTTCCGCCAGCATCAAGACAGTAACGAATTCAACGTCGTACCACAACTGCTAACACGAAAACGTCCGCTACCATACTCTATCAAGCCCCTCGTCCCACCTGCGTTCTGGCTACACCTACCGTCATATAACGTTCCTGTGCAACGTTCCGCTCTGCAGGAAGACTCCTCCAGTTCAACTAACCCTTTCCTGACGACGCCTCCGGCCTTCAAGCTCAACTTTCTTCCCACAAAGCAAGATGTTTCAGCACTTATACTTGATTCCTTGCTTTGTACCCCTTGATGCTACCGCATGCGGTGTATTTTCACTTTCATATTTTAATCTAACAATACCCTTGAGCTACCGCAACCCCAATTTCACCCTCCAGTTGACCTTGCAATCCCCTCCGGAATCCTGCTAAAGTTCCGACTCTGTCAACATGGTGAAAGTGGTTGGGAATGCAGATGTGTCTTTATCGGGAAAAGTATTTTTTCCTGGGGATGCCAGCTTGTACTGCGGGAAAATTGAACCTAGCCCTCATCCACAGACAAAGTCTGCTATTAAAACAGGTAATGGATATTTACGTCGGCTATAAAAAGACTAAAATTGCAAGGCCCGAACCTGCTTAATTTTAGTTTTTATTGCCTAACCGAAAATATACATTACCTTAATTCCCGCCGAAGCCTCCCCCTCCATGAGCTAGGTTCTGGAAGGTGGAGAAATAATGCCAACAGCTCGCTGCGCCGAAGCTTATATAAGCAGACCTAGGCCCGCGCATGCGCAGTACCGTACGAGCTAGGCTGGGAAAACAACTTTCAAGATTCTAGGGAAAAGTAAGCTCAAAGGGGGGAACTGCTATTAAAACAGGTAATGTATGTTTTCGGTTAGGCAATAAAAACTAAAATTAAGCAGGTTCGGACCCTGCAATTTTAGTCTTTTTTTTTTTTTTGTATTAGTAGGACAGTTCATGCTGATTGAACCAAAATCTACGCTAACAACGAAAGGCCGATTTTCAAAAATGTTCAGTTTTTGTATAATTTTGTTCTGTGTTTTCCCCTAATAATTGATTTTTTTTTTCTTTTAAGATCAAATGCTTGCCAGGAGCACAGAGTACGCCTCTTCAGTTGGTGGCGTATTGGAAGTGCGAGTCGCAGTTCACCGACTTGAAAGTGGATTATAAGTACAATGGCAGTGCCATGATTGGACCTTTTCCACTTCTCAACTTGTCCATTTTAGTGCCAGTGGACGGGGGAGTCCTATCTATGCAGTCGAAACCCAGTGGCACATGGTTAGTAATGTGGATGGCATATTTTTTTTTCTTTAAAAGTGGGCGGGTTAATTTTTTGCTTAACTACTAATTGCGTGTGTATTTTGACAGGCATTCGTTCAGTATAATACTTTAATTTTTCACATGGTGAAATTGGGTAGAGGTGGTTTTATACAGGAATTTTCATGAATCCAATCATTCACATCATCAAATGGTGTCAAATTCTCCGGGTGCCACCGTCAACGGCTCAGCAAGAAGGAAAAATTGGCTAAAGTGAAAACCCAAAGTGATGTGGTATGGACCGAGGAATTTGATGTTCATGTTGGTCGACCTCAATCACACGCTGGATTCGTGGCAAAGAAATTCCTTCTAACCCCGTTTCCTATTCAGTAGGAGCACTTCCTTTGGCAGCAATTGTGTACTGCTCATCGAATGAGGCGTATAATGCCCTGGATTCATGCCCTGGTTCCGGCTTGTGGATTCACAGGTACAGTTTGTCGGTAGATCCTCGAGTACGCTTCTTGATGGACGCACTGTTCAAAGCGTAACAAGTCCGCCGTCATCAGCCACAGTCTTCAAGAAGTCAGTTGGGGCTGGTGGAGGCAGAAAACGTGGACGAACATGTTTTGACTGGAACTTGCGTTGGGATTAAGTAATATGGCCTGGCTAGCGGGACAGTCAGATGAAGCTTTGCATAATGTGGATACCTTCATAGAGTGTGCTGTTTTAAAGGTATCGTTTGTGCAAGTAGCTCCGGGTTTGTCTCGATCTACCTCCATCATCACCTCCATATAATTATTGGACGAAGTCGGCCAATAATTATAGGGAAGTATTTTTGGATGAAACTGAAAATAGAATTTTAAACATAAAAGTTGTTTATACTTATCCTAAAAGATACTCACGCGAAGATTTCCATGCGGTGGCCACTTCACCGGTCGACACTTCCACTGGCCTCCATCGTGGGCGACCTTATGGTGGCACTGCTATACTGTGGCTAAAGTCCCTTTGCTCTAGCCGTCTTACCATCCATTCTTTTAACAGTTCTAGGGATTTAGGGCTGCCCTTCCAAATCTCCGAGAGTGTGTGTCTGGCCATTGCCTCAATCTATGCTCTTAGTGATAAGCACGTCAACGAAACCTACGAAGAGCTGATGTTGATTCTCAGTGAAATTGATATGTTTGTACAGGCAGTGAACACTGACTTGATTCTGGTCGCTGGTGACTACAATGCTGATCTTAGGAGAGCATATCACTACACAGAGTTGGTCGCCGAGGGGGTGTGGGCATGGGACTTGCTTTCCTTGATAGTGTGCTGCCAGCCGACACCTGCACTTTCATTAGCCATTCACAAGACGTCGAGTCTTGGATTGATCACATCTGTGGGACTACGCGGATTGCGTATGCTATGCTGAGCTTTAGGTTGATGAAAGAACGTTGGGCTCCGACCATATTCCATTGGGTATCGTCTTGGGCTTTCCTACCGCCTCTACGACTGCTGATACCCAGTTGCCAATCGTGGGTACCCCTCAGATGTGTCGCTGGAAAGTTAGTTTGCTGGAGAGACTCTACGACTGAGCAGAGAAGAGCATACACTGAACATGTTTCCAATGCACTTGTGCTTTTTGAAGCATCAGAAGGTTTGCCCTGTAGAGATATTAAATGTGCCCTCCGCACCCACCATCAGGATATTGATAGGGAGGCAGCCCTTCTTATTGCTGTCCTTACCGAGGCAACAGAGGCAGGTCGTCTAAAGTTGCCTTTTTCGCTCTTCCACCACTGGTGCACGTTGCGTACCTGGCTGGAATGTCCATGTCAAAGAACAATTACGCAGCCCATCAGCAGGCTCATTCCATGTGGTTCGTGATGGCAGGCCTAGGACTGGGGCCAGCTACGACGCCCCCCCCCCCCCCCGTGATACAAGACGGACCTTCAAGAATGCTTTGCGCTGGTGCCGCCAGAATGATCGTGCCTTGCGGGGGCCAGCACTGCAGGATTCATAACGTTCTAGGGGTACTGTCGCTTTTTGGGCTCCGGTTTGCCGTATGGGACGTGCTACTAGGCCAACAGTCGACACGGTTGATGGGGCGCAAGGCTCTAGTGCTATTTGCAACATGTGAAAGTGCAGGTTCACTGATATTTTCACCGAGACCGCTCAGGAGGAATCTGTCAACGGTGGTAAAGGAACTAATGCCAGCAACGAGTGGGAACCCTGTGTTGCTCTCGAAATTAGTTTTGCCGAGATTGTTCACCTGCTGCTTGCCATGAAGAGGGACAAGGCTGCTGGCCCAGACAGGTTGAATGCTGAACATCTCCGTTTCTCTGGGCACTTGGCTCATAGCTTTATTGCCCTGATCCTTTCTGCCTTCTTGGCCCATGCCCACGCTGACTCTCCCGAGCCTGCCACTAGGACCATTTTAACTCCCATACTAAAGAAGACGACTGCATACCACTACGAGCGATAGTTACGGTGGTATCGCACTTATTAGTCCGATCGCTAAACTTCTGGACCTGGTTATCCTGAGTCACATTAAAAACCAGACTTCCACTTGCGATGCCCAATTCAGATTTAAAGGGAAGCACGTCTCCACCTCGATGGATGTGTATGCAGTGAAAGAGACCATTCGGAAATACCGTAGAGCTGGTGGTTCTCAGGTGTATGCCTGCTTTGTGGATGTGACTAAGGCCTTCGATAAGGTGGCACATAGCTCCGTGTTTCAAGCGCTTCGTCAGAGAGGTCTTCCATCTTATATTACAGACTTTATCGCTAATTGCTATAAAAGGCAAGCCATTCAGGCGAGCTGGGAAGGACACCTTTCCGACTCCTTTACGGCTGCGTGCGGAGTGTGACAAGGAAGTCCCCTGTCTCCTTTCCTCTTCTGTATGGTCCTCGATGGAGCTATTGCCAGCATTACTAAAATGGCCACTGGTTGCAGGGTAAATGGTGTTACCTAGAACATTGTTTCCTTCGCTGACGACATTGTCCTGCTGGCCCCATTATCTCAACTTCAATTACCCAAACATAATATTTTGAGGAAAAATATAAAAAAAATTGAGTTTCTCACTACCTGCAAATACTTTGCTTCAGTAATTATGCTAAAATCTTATTGTAATTCCTACAGCTGTAGTCCCTAAACGTAAGGTCCTAACAAAATAAAAGTTAAATTTCTTTGTTTTCCATGTAAATTCGTCACACGAATTATTTGCTTATCTGAATACCCCTCAGTTCCATTTTGCTTGGATAATCCTGATTCTATGATAATTTCGTTCCTGCCTTCAAACATAAAAGGAAACTACATTTCTGCTTCTACACCATCGTAGTGTATCACCCTGTAAAATGAGCCAAGAATTGTACACCAGAACTAATTAATCCACCTATGAAGCATTTTACCATATCACCTTTATCGATATGCCTGTTGATCCACCAGTTCAGTGACTATGCCAGTGGACAAGTGGACTCATCAATGAATGCAGTACATTACTGTTTAATGAGGGCTGTGGTTCCCTGGTTAGAATAAGACAAGTAACTATGGAAACGCAAGTGCGAAAAAGTGGCTCACTGTTGTCATTGCTAGTGTGTGATATTTACAGTTGGTTTGTTTGTCACTTTCCACATTGTGTTCAATTTTCTGGTTCACAATGCAGTATTTGTAACACCCATTCTACTCTCTGTATTTCAGGGTTCCCGAAACACAGCGCGCCATGTGGCGATTTACGGAACTTTCCCAACACAGTGATAACAATGGAATGGGTTCATTGCGGGCAAGATTCGAGCTCAAGTCAGGTCCAAGTTACCCAAGCACTCTAGCTGCACAATTTTCGTGCGAAGGCGCTACATTCTCTGGAGCTGACTTTGAACTTGTCGGAATGGGTTATCGGTTATCTTTAGTGAAAAGAAGATTTATTACTGGTATGTTCATGCTGACTTAAGAGTGATATTGACATTAAGGGTTTACCAATCTGCTAATACGATGATTATGATGTCCTACTATGATGTTGAAAAAACATAGGGCGATATCAGATGCCGATGTGTAGTGATCTAAGAGAAAGTGAGTTGAACATGCGAAATGAAATGAATGAAAATAATTGAGGTTTTCATTAAAAAAAAATACTAACGTTTTTGTAGGCCTAAAATTTAGTTTCAATTTCCAGTGGTTAAACACATGCTACGTAAAACCGTTGACCGCAACCGCCAACCAATACAATATCCACATCAGAAATGGTCCTTTTTTGGCTACGTCGTCATATCTAATTGACATGCAAAGAAGGAACGTGTTTTTTTACCTTATTATTTGGAATCCTGCCTTGCACTTTTCAGCAGTGATATGTTTACAGGGTTCATACAAATCTTGAAACTCCTTGAAAAAGCATTGAATTTCAATACTGCCTCTTTCAGGCCTTGAAGAGCTTTTACTGCTTGAAAAAATTTGTAATCAGCCTGGAAAGCGTTGACTTTGAGTAAAAATTCGTAAGTTACCATTAAAGCCTCAGCAGAAAAAAAACGGCAGATTCAAATAGTACAGATGTTTGTGCCTCCCCCACCAGTAACATTTCTTGCAGTTTAGAAATGGGCTTATTGTAAGCATGAGCGAACCATAAAAACTACTTTGGTACGGGCTCGCTGGAGCATACGAGCCCATACAAGAACCGTGTTATTTTTTACGTATATTTTACATATACTACGGCAATTGCACTTTGTCTCACCTCAAGAGTGAACCATGGTAGGGACGTGTTTTTCTCTTGCTCCCTGAAATGCTTGTTGAAAGTATGAGTCTCTGAGCTGCTCAATCAATTTGCTCAAACGTCCAGCTTGAAAGCTCACTTGGAAACTATTTACCCACATGTCCTATCTATTGCCCACTCTTTAGGTGAAATTGAAGTGATGAGTAGTTAATTTTGTAACGTCCAAATGAAAATAAGACATTGGCTTGAAACGTGTTTGACTGAAAATCAAAGTCCTAGTTTAAAACATGTCACAAAAGTTAGCCCTCTGTATTTAATGATGTCCATATCGCTCTTCTTGAATCAGTACTACTGTTAAGCCTAGAAGGGATCAGCGTAGCCCCAACAGCAGAAAATATCTTGGCTTTTGAGTCTTTTACCCCTCTCCACGCCCTTTCACTAGGGATTTTTTTTTCTGGTCTAATAACGTTCATGGCCTCGTTTTTAGACATACCGAAATGTGCGGTGTTGCTTGGCGCGATATGAATCCTTCAATCCTCCAATTAAAAACAACTTCAAGCGATATTTTTTCACATCTACATGAGAATTCTTTAGGCTTTAAAGTGAACAAGATCAGATGAAGTGTGAAAGAAGTTGATAAAATGTCGCTGAAGTCCGGGGTCTTTATATGACAGCGTTGTTAGCTGTGGTGTGAAATTAACATTACCCGTTACCGATAGCTGTTTGATAATAACATTAACTCTTAAGTGGTATATCACAGGAAAATACGCAAAAATATTTGTGTTGAATCGTGTAATTATTTTTTTTACGTAGCAGCTCTGTTTAATCTTGCGTCTATCAGATTTTTTGCGATCTGCTAATGGATGGGGGGGGGGGCATGTGGCCAGCTTATAAGCCATGCTAGCAGATAAA
>JAHWFP010188081.1:0-24944 GCA_023313725.1 Lithobius niger
TTGAAAGTAACAGATCGTGACAGGGCACGTAAAAGCGGCACATACATGCTGGCTGGAGTCTCAGGAAAAATCCCATTTTATTTCAACATAGTGACTGCAATTAAAGGGATTCCTCCACATCAAGTGTGGCCCCAAAGGTCTATTTACTTACCGTTAGTCTTTCCCTTGCTAAAAAACCGTTTTAAAATGTGGCGTCTAGGAGATTTTCTGTTGAATATCGTTAACTATATTTAAGAACGACCCGTCACTAAATGATGCATTGCGCGCGTACAATAATCATGACGTTTCATCTTTGTGTGTACATCTACTAATTTTCTAATAATTACCATGAGATCTAAAATCTAATAGACTAAGGCGATAAAAATTAAAATTAATTATTCCAATAGATCGCCGAAGCAAAATTATAAGACACTAGCATAGAAAATTACAAATTGTGATTTTAAAATACGAGAATCATTTCGGTTTGTGACAACACAATCGTTGACTTGATTCTGTCTCGTGTACTATTCACAAAGCCAACCCAGACAGCAGCTATGCGAGGAATGCAGCTACCACCCCAGCCGACCTTGGCACTGTAATTGCTCGGATGACGATCTGAGCGTAGCTGTAATTTGGCACGCGGAATGTTATAAGGCAGGCCGGGTGTCCCTTTAAAAGGGAATAGTGACTCTCCTGAGTTGGTCCAACGCTAGAACCCATTGAATCTACAAGAACTCTTCGCCTCTTATTCTTCGTGTAGCAATATTACTAAAAATAACTTGAAACTATAAAACCATTAATGCTAGAAAAGTATTACATGCCTTAATTTGTCACAAAGAGAAATGATTGAAAGTAGCAATCGTTACAGGACATATGTAAGACCAACTTCAGAAACACAATAAACACGATTTTGTGCAGAAAATTTTCCCGAGTGAGACCTGTTGTAACAGTATGTTGTTGTGCGGAACATTAGCCACCCATCCGCATTATAAACTGATGTGCCACAGTAATGCCCTAAGCACTTTCACCTTACTATCTGGGGCCCCAAGGCGAATCAGATCAGCTAGTACCAACTCTACTGGAACAGTGTCATAGGTGACTCCCACGTCCAGCAACTCGGCTAAAAGAATCTTTCCATAGCCCACACCTCACACACCCGGGTATCCAGCATGCTGAGGTCCACGTGATGCACGAAAACCACAGTGGCAAATTTACTGGGGAGTAGGTCATGACGGTCACCTCTTCCCAGAGACTTGGAGGTGTTATTTTCCCCTTTCCACCTCGAAATTCAACATGCTTCCAAAACATAGTCAATGTTTAAACAAAAAGGCACAAATCTTTCAGGTTTTTTCTAAATATAAATCCACGGGAGAGTGTGCGGAACAGATGCCAAATGCCGTACCACCAAATTTTAATCAGCGTCTTAATTTTTAAATTCCTGTTTCGCCAAATCATTTTCCCCCCAAATTGCCTGTCGTGCTGGCTGCGGCTAAACTTTATACAGCATCACAAACTGCAACTAATCTTAAATTCCTTACAAGCAGGAATGCTTTTTTAACTTCTATAATGTGACATTTTTGAAGAATATTTTCAATTGGTGAAATGGGAATTCCCCTTATGTCGAATTCTAAGCAGGGATAATATTCGTGAAAATTTTCAAGAAAACGGGTAACCACCTTCATAGGGGAGCATTTGTTTCATTAACTGCCAACCGCCAGATACACATTTTCTCATCATGAAGCCAAAAAAAAATCAAACAAACTACCGAATTCGAGAAGATCAATAACCTAGTTCATATGTGGTCAGACAGATTCACATCAAAATCAAGAACAAGAAAACCAGATTCGGTAGGCCCAAGTGTTTTTATTAATTCTTTTAACACAACTGCAATCAGTGCTCATGCTTTTGCAATTGCCCACTAGCAATAGCAATAGGCAATTGCTATTACACATCGATGTCCCCATGGTTACGTTTCCTTTTGTTCAAGATTTTAAGCTCAGTTACCTCATCAGAAAATCTGGTCTCGAATCTTGGTTGCCCATGGGCTGATAAGATTGGTCAGGGGAATATTTCCATGGAACAAAGGGTACAACTGTATCAAGTGTTAGATGCACCTCCTAAGGTGTGAATCCTAATCCTGGTAGAACCCATATGGTGTCTCACCACATTGACACTGGAGATCTTATGGTATAGCTAGTCCACAGAAATGTGAAGTCATGGATGGGATACCGCTTGACATGTTGAAGAAAGGGCACATAGTACCGTCTTATGGTCCTTGTGCCTCAACTGCCTTTTTGAGGCCCAAAAAAGGACTGTAATTGGTGCTTGTCTGTCAATTAACTAGGTCTGAATGCCGTGGCTAAGGATGACTATTACCATCTTGTAAGAATTGAGGAATTGTTCGATATATTTGGGAAAAAATAAATACATCACCATCCGCCATACATCACCAACAACAGGATACTAGCAGGTGCCATTAGATCCTGTTTCACAGGAGAGGGCTACGTTACTAACCACTAGTAGGCTTGTATCAGCTGACAGTTCTCATGTTTGGCCTAAATAATGCCCCACCTATATTCCATTATCTGCTAAAACACTTAATGTTGCATCTTCAGCGTGAAGGTATCGTTGCATACCTGGATGACATCGTGATTACCTCAAATATTTTTGACACCCATCTAAAAACCATTGCTAAGGTGTTAAAGTACATGGAGTCTGCAGAGTTGACAGTTAATTCCGAAAAGCTTCAGGTCTGTCTGAACAAAACTAGGGTATTGCGAATCATTCTCGTTAGATTTCACCCGATCCAGGAAGATTTGGCTAGTTTCAAAATTTTCGGTTCTTGGGAAAGTAAAGGAGGTCCGGCAGTTTCTTGGCCTTCGTTGGTGGTATCGTTGGTTTATCCCCGCCTACTCTCGGCATGCAACACCATAGAATAAGTCAAAGCTCTGCTTTCATTAAATGCCACCCGAGTGCCAGGAGTTATTTGGTACCTTAAAGGCAAAGGTGGTTTCAACCCATCATAACTGCACCAGATTTTGAAAAGCATTTCATGGTGCAAACTGATGTGAGTGGAATTGGTATCAGTGCACTGCTATTCCAAGAGTCCCCTGAACGTCCTCACACCATCCAGTTTGGTATCAGGATGTTGTCCAAGGCGGAACAAAGGTATTCGACGGTGGAACAGGAGTAGGCCTTCTTTGGAATCTACGGAGTTTAAAGTGGCCACCGACCAGAAAAATTTACAATGGTTGGGTAGTCCAAGGATCCAACTGGTCACCTGACTTGTTGACTTCTGCATCTACATCCATGCAGGGGTACAATCCAATACAGCCAGGTAAAGCTAACAATGTGGCTGCTGCAATGTCATTGTCAGAGGGGTTATGGCACCAGAGGTGGACCACGTTTTTTTAAACGTTCGTAGGGTGCTTCATTTTTAAAGTGTTTCAGATTTTTCTGATAATTGTAACCTTCCAGGGGTGATGATGCCTAAAATTAGGCAGTGGTAGTTACCCTCAGTGTAAAGGAGGCTGTGTGTCAGCAGTCGCAAAAGAATAAGCAATTCTATGGTGCTCATCACCGTGATGCACCGTTTAGAATAGATGATCAGTTGTTGCGAGCGTGCAATACTTGTCCAAGAACGTGGACTATTTCGTGTCGAAGCTGGCAACAGTTACTGGTTGCTGAGGTTGGTTGCAGAGGTTTGTTCCCAGTTGACATATAAACTTCCTGATCACGTTGCAGGGAAGTTGCTTGATGGTACTTTCCATGTAGGAGAATTGAAACCCTGTTACAAGGACAATTTGTTACTGGTGGTTTACCACGAGGAGCTGTTGGAAAATCAGGGGGAAGCAGCAGGTGAGCGAGGTTGAACTTTTACAACACTTCTAGGTGTCGTCCAGGCCTGCGGCCAAGGGGTAAGACAACAGGGCTGCATCGGGTTCTTGAGGTGTTGTTTGGAAAACGGTCCCGAAGTGCCGGCAGAGGAGGAGGTTTGTACGATTATTCTTCTTCTTACCAATATTAGATTTAGTTTAGTTAATTAGGGTGGCTTCATCATCAGTTCTGTGGTTTGCACTTGCTGTAATTACGCTTGCCTTAATATTACTATAACGTTGTTGATTTAACGTGGTACTAGTTCATTTGGTTGGAAATCTGTACGATTAGTACAGCCCAGTACTATGTGACATCATTTGTAACAGAATATCAGTAGTGGTTACGTAGCGAGTCAGTCTACTTTACGTTTGTGCCGCTCACGTGCTTCCGAGTACCAGCATTTTTTAAAAGGGTAGTTTGATTTGATCGTCGTTCTTCTCCTTGCCATGAAATCGTTGAGAACAGGTTGTATTTTATGAGGCGTTAAATTTATGCATAGGAAAGTTGAGAAGAGAAGTCCATAAGAGAAAACCAGGTCGAGGTTGTCAATTGATGACATTGTTTCAGTCCACCCATATTACATCGTGAGGATGCACCCAAATGGACTCGCTCACATAACACAACAATGGCATACACTAGAACAGCACCTGGCTTCACTGTAAATTAAGGCGTCTTCAGTTAGCAAGCAGCATTACGTCTAGTGTTCCTTGAGACTGTAAGTAGGCCTACTTTATTACTACTTCTGTGTCAACCGAAGACATTGGGAATTCAATTTTCTTTTGCATGTAACCACACACACGTTGGAAATTTGGCGCCGTAATCAACAAGCAGACATTTGTACACATACGAATTCATTACAATGATTTATGAGTGGTATTTAAATGGCAAATTCAAGCAACATGTTGGGTTGTGAATGAACTTTGAATTAAACCAGCTGGTAGGCTACTCAACTAATAAGTCGTTAGGTTACTGGAAGCAAAACTCGTCAGAACTGATTAGCTTGGGAAAGGAGCGTAAATTAAATTAAATAGTTTTGCTCCAGTTATTTTCTGCTTGGAGCAGATTTAGGAATTGTTGCAAATAAGCTCGACGTATTATTATTGTTCTAAATGTCAGCTGTTGTTGTAAGTTTAGGCTACAAGTAAACTGCATTTGGAAATAATTTATTCACTTTTTAACTTTGTAATTCTTGGGAGTCAAATTAAATGGTTTCTATGAAATAACGCTTTACGAAAATTAACAATAGTAACACTCGTTCATAATTGTTATTCACAACTGTTGAAGTTCAAAAAGGCTGTGTCGTTTCTTCGAAACAATCAGGAATCATCTTCGTTTGCACAGTTCACGCACTATATCAAAAACAACAAAAAATATCTTCACCAATATCAACCGCAAATTTTTGACAGTCAGTTATCTGGTGATGTAGGGACTTAGACGACTGTCTTCATCAAGCCATTCATGTCACTATGTCATTACGATATCATGATTGATTGCCTACATTTTGAATCAGCGACCAAGAGCAGCGTCCGCCGCTAGTAAGGCCGGTCCTCCGCCTCTCACGCAGCTTGGTATTAAACTCACACTGCAGCAAAAACCGAATACCAGGATCGGATGGTCCCTGGATATTTATCAGTTCAACCTTCTCTCGGACGTGGTGTTGTTTTAGCCAGGGACTCCAGGCTCCTCAAATGTAGGTCTCAGTTTTGAGTTAGATAAGAGGAGGGTTTGAATGCCTTCCCAGTTGATCTTGTGGTGCTTTTTAATGTGGTGTACTCTAATGCCGTTTCTTTCCACTTTACTTCTAGTGTCTGCCGTGTGCTGCTTGACATGGCAGCGAATTCCTTTTCGCGTTTCTCCAACATAATTGGTTGGTCTCATCTTGGAGCGTTAGGAAGCAATTTCAAAAACAATCCAAAACCTATCTGAACTCAGGTAAATATAACATAAAAAGTTACAGCTTACAAAACCAGTCGACAAGCCACAAACAGATCCAGATATGCACCAAATAACTCAAGAATTCTGAGCACAAGGTCCATAAAATTATCATCTGATAAAACTTCGTACAGGCAATGTTACCGAAGCTCACTAGTAACCTCCACTCTCCTGCTAAAATTAAATTACCTATAAAACCCCAGAATGCGTATGTCCATGTGCGGGAGTGCTATAACCAAAAGAATACTGCATTCTAGATGTGCTACTGCTATAGTTCTTGCTTTTAACAGGATGCTACTGGCCAAGTTCAACTCTAAATGGTAGGCATGGTTACCTTAGGCATAGCCAAGAAATTACCTCAACAGTAGTGGTCTAAACGTACAAAATATCAGGCATGGATTAAAAAATAGCACACCAACCAGACAACATGACACGGTGAAGCTTTATTCTTTAATGGTGCCTCATGATTCAACCTTTATTCACCTGCATGTGCAGCAATAGCCCGCAAGGAGGTGGTATAATTAGAACGACAAACATGGGCAATACGCAAGCATGTCTAATAAATACAACAAGCAGCATATCGGCGTGTCAGCAATGCGGCATGTGTATGCGTAGTCCATTTCAGTTTTGCTATCTGCTAGTGACATCTGGCGAAATAAGCGTGTGGCGATAAATCATCCGCGGCACGTTGTTGAATGCGGTGCTAGTTGTTTTATAGTTGTAACACTCTTACCTTCCAACGTCCCAAATAGCACAAAAAGAGTGCACGAACTAATTCTACTTGATCATCGCTACTTCTAGCTTCAAACTCTGGTCGCCGTTTGCTTTTGCTGCACGCACCCACTCGTTTTCACAATTAACGATCAGTTATTTTCTTATGCAACGAGTCATTTAAGTTCTAATCAGTCGTCTTCGATTAGTTGGCTTGTTGATGCTATGAAATGCTTCATGCATTCTTTCATACTCAGGCGAGCCGTCTCGCCATTCACTACACACCATGATGGCTTCTTCTCCAACCACAACCTAACCGCCGATCACGATAACACGGTATGTCCGGTAAAGCCGAACATTGTACGGTGCTGTTGGTGGCTAATTTGGTTTACACAGTTGCATCGTACGTATGCGAGTGATGTTTTTAGTACGGTATGTGATGTTACGATTTGCCACAAGCCCAACATTGCATCCCATTGCCAGTGCCCACTGTTAAAAGCCTTGTTTTAATGTCAATATTCACACGGTTAATGTCAATATTCACACATATTTAAAATTATTTCTCTGTCTACGGAACTGTGCGTATGAACGTGCGCTGATAAATTGGATTTCCTACTAAAGCGTTTGCCACACTCACCACATTCAAAAGGTGTTTCCCCACTGTGAACAAACATATGCGCAGTCAAGTCTGGATTTCGTTTAAAGCAGCTGCCGCATTCAGTACACTTGTATGGTTTTTCCTCACTATGCACGCGGGTATGCAGCGTTAATGTCGACTTCGCTGTAAAGCTTTTGCCGCATTCTTCGCATTTAAACTCTTTCCTTCCAGTGTGTATAAGCGCATGACTTTTTAATTTATAATTTGTACTAAAGGCTTTACCGCATTCTTCGCATATGAAAGGTTTATCACGACTAACCCTTGGCCTATGTGTACGCATGTGCCTTGTTAACGTAGATTTTTCTAAAAAGGATAGGCTACATTCTTTACATTTGAAGGGTCTTTCCCCGGTGTGAATACGCATATGCCGACCTTCTAAATCCGATTTTCGTTTAAACTTTTTACCACAAATGCTACATATAAATGGTCTGTTTCCATTATGTATGGTTCCATGACGTTTCAAAGTATCATTTCTACCAAAAACTCTACCGCATTCTTTACATTCAAATTGTTTCACACCAGCGTGCACACGAGCGTGGTTCTGCAAATCAGATTCACAACTAAACTTTTTACCACATTTTCCACATTTAAATGGTTTCTTTTCCCTGCGCACAGTCGATTCCTCTCTAACTGCTTTATCAAAATCTCCACGACCAGATTTCTCATCAGGGGTCAAACATTCTGTCGAGTTGAAAGCACCATTATTAAATTTTTCACTTTTCGGCAATAAGTTAGGCTCTTCCATACCGCACTTGCGTACGGTCAAGAATTTCTTGGTACGGTACACGTTGTTTTTGGACACGTCGGTCCAGGCGAAGGCATACGATATTGTTTCGTCTCAATGTTTTTTTGTATCCCTGTGGCAAGGCCCGCTGACATAGTAGCTGCGCTCCACTCAGCGCAGCTACTATCTCACCGGGCCTTGCCCTGTGGTGGTCTCTTTCAGTACCTTCCTAAAGCGCATCGAACAGAGCAAAGAGAACGCACCAGCACCACTGTTACAGACAGTTTGGCTCCAAACTTCACGTCGCGCGTGCGCAGTGATTTTGCGTCAGCCGTTCAGTACCTTCCTAAACTACAATACTGCTAAACAAGCTCAGCAGCGTATTGATACGTCATACCTTCACCGCGATTTGACCAGGACTGGTTAATTGATGTGACCACGCGAGAGCAATGCCAAATTGCGAACCATCTCAGGGAGGTGGTTTGCTGGGTTGGAGGTTTGAGCATGTGCGAGCTAACAGTTTTGATGAAACAGATTCGTCGCTGACGATGTTGACGTCAATCAAGCCGCATCAACACGGCTATTAGCAGGGAATGTGCCAAACTGTCACCAACAGTGGTGCGTTTGGTTCGCTCTGTTTGGTCGTTTAGGAAGGTACCGTTTGCCACCATCTAGTCTATTAATAGCAAAGTGCCCTACGATATTATCAGGAGCCTATAGAAAACGACTATAGTTGTTTTCTATAGGCTCCTGGTATTATTTATAACGATTTCGAAAAAGCGTTCGACAAGGTTGACCACCCCAAGCTTGTGCATAAACTGAGGGAAGCTAATATTAATAGTGGAATTACCAACTGGATTAGCGACTTTCTGTCTAACAGAAGATTTAAAACCCGAATTAATGACCAATTTTCAGACTGGCAAATTATCACCAGTGGTGTCCCACAAGGCAGCGTCTTGTCTCCTTTGCTGTTCAACATATACATTGCTGATTTAACCAACGAACTTTGTAATGATGCTTACCAATTTGCAGATGACACTAAGACTACCAATTTTGTACAAAGACCTTGACAAATTAAAACTGCAAAACGATCTCGACAAGATTGCGCAGTATTGCGATAAATGGTGTATGAAGATCAACTATGACAAATGTGCAGTTCTGCATGGCGGTCAGCAAACCATCCATCATCCATACTCTCTTCATCAAGTCACTATCTTGGAAAAAGAATCTGAAAAGGACCTGGGTATTCTTGTCAGCAGTGAACTCTCTTGGACCACCCAGTGCAACGCGGTGGCAAAGAAAGCTAATCGTTTAATAGGGCTATTTAGAAGAACCTTTGGGACCATACCCGCAGATAGATTTTCACATGTGTACAAGATCTACGTTCGTTCGCTTCTTGACTATAATAGCTCTACTTCGAGTCCAACTCTAATAAAGGATAAACTGACCATCGAGAATGTGCAACGCCGATCTACCCGCCTTGCTGAGGGTACAAGAACCATGACGTATACGCAACGACTCAACTTGCTGAAGCTTACTACACTGGAAGAAAGAAGGAAACGCGGAGATCTTATTTAATGCTTTAAAATCATGAAGGTATACTATGATGCTGACAGGAGTGCCTTCTGGAATCTCCCCCCAAATATGAACACTCGTGGACACAGCTACAAGATCTTCACACCGCAAGCCAGAGTCAACAGCACAAAGCACTTCTTTACCCATGAGAGTGGTGGACCCTTGGAACTCTCTCCCACAAAACATAGCCAATGCTGACGCGGTTAACTGTTTCAAAAACCGATTCGACAAATTTTTTATTTAACCCTTTTTGTTGTTTTCTCTTTTTGATGGAGATTTTAAGCGAATCGCTTCTCGGTCTCTATTGACATATTAACCACCACGCAGGGATCCACCTATTGTTCTGTGCCAGTGGCCCACCCTATTCTGTACACGCCACTGTACCGTGCAGTTGCTAATTCGTCGAAAAAAAAGAACTCGCGCACGAGAAAATCTTGCCTTCAAGTAAACCTCCCCTTACTGCTCTGCATGACTTCCTGTGATTTCTTGCAGGGCGGGGGGGGGGGCGGCCCCCCAGCTGGAGAGTCTTCAAAAAGGACTGTTTTTCTCTACTTCCAAAGAGTGTCTGCGACGGCAAGCTCTTTCGAGAGATGGAGCCACTCTGAACGCTCATGATGCGGCACGGTGCCTAACCGAAAATCTCGAATTTGTGATTTTGTACTTTCGCTACTACCTAGAATTTATAGGGAATTTATTTTATACATTCTTGCTACTATTAAGAATTTATATATTTATATATATATATATAAATTCTTGCTATTACTGACAGTCGTACAGCAATAATGCACGCGATTGCACATATTGGAAAGAAATCTTTACAATGTGAAGATTGTGACAAGACTTTTTCATATAATTCTGAATTAATTCTGCATTTGCGTACGCATAGTGGTGATAAACCATTCGAATGTGGAGAATGCGGTACGGCCTTTGCACGCAACTCGACATTAAAAAGGCACATCAGCCGAAAACACAGCAAGGATAAACCTTTCAAATGTGAAGATTGTGGCGCAAGCTTTAATGTAAAGACCAAATTAACAAGACATGCACATCTTCACAGTGGTAAACCGTTTGGATGTGATGAATGTGGGAAGGCATTTATACAAAAATCAGAGTTATCTAGCCACAGTCGTGTTCACAGTGGGGAAAAACCTTTTAAGTTGACAGAATGTGGTCAAAGCTTCACTACGAAGTCGAATTTAAACGTTCACGCGCTTGTACATAGTGGAAAGAAACCACACGAATGCATGAAATGTGGCAAAGGCTTTATCACCAAATCACAATTAGTAACACACAAACGTATACACAGTGGGAAGAAACCTTTTCATTGTAAATTTTGTGGCAAAGCATTTACACAAAAACACGCATTGACAGTGCACGTGCGTATTCACAGTGGAGAAAAACCATTTGAATGTGCAAAATGTGGCAAGGCCTTTAAATGGAAATATGCATTAACTGCGCATGCTCGTGTGCATAGCGAGGATAAACCTTGCTAACCTGAGGGATACATCGAAATGTTGTTGAAGATGTAACGAACCTTTAGGAATAAATCAACCTGTAGAAGGCATACATACTGGAGAGAAAGCATCTGCATATGTGATAGTCGAGCGAAGGAAGCTTTCTATTCTGCTTACTCGCTCCCTCTCAATAAGACCATCATAAAAATCAAGATTAGCACTAAATGAATTTGTCCCGAGTGTTTTTGAAATAGTTGATTGGCGGTGCGTCAACGACACTGTGGGGCAGAGAGTTTCACTCAATCATACGATGAGAGAAAAAAGATTTCACAACGTTCATCCTTGCTTTCGGGAACATTTGCGATAACCGTTGGGGTCAGGATGTGTGTGTCACAAATTTACTCAAGGATCTCAACTGGCCATCCTTGGAGACACGCAGGAGGGAGCACAGACTGTTTGTCTAGTTTAGTTTAGTTTAGTTTAGTTCATAATACGGCAAAGTCCGTGACTTGTAGCCATGCCCCGTGGGGGAGTTAATGCTGCGCCATGTGGCTGTCCAACATTGCCTTGAAGCAGTTAGTTGAGCTGGCCCTACACAGATCATCTGGAAGATTGTTCCACTCATCGATTACGGCAACAGAAAAAAAGAATTTCCGTGCATTAAGTCTACAGTGTGGCTTGTGTAGCTTGAGGGAGTTCCCTCTTAAGTTAGTGGTGGTGGCCATCGTAAAGAACTCATTTGGGTCCAGCTTGTAATGTCTCTTGAGAATTTTGAAGCACTCAATAAGCATGCCTCTCTTTCGTCTCTGTTCCAGAGTTGGCAGCCTGGACAGCCTCAACCGCTCCTCGTAGCCCACCTTGTCCTTCATGAGTACACGCGAAGCAAGTCTCTGCGCGCTCTCCAACAACTGAATGTCTCGCTGTAACCAGGGAACCCATGCTGCGCTGGAGAACTCCACAAGTGGCCAGATGAGAACCTTATGAACTCTAGCAAAGTTTTCAGGAGAAAGCCTGGGTAGATGTCTGGAGAGGAAGCCAGCCATTCGCTTGGCCTTAGCAGCAGCAGCAGCACATTGCTTGCTTACAGACAGATCAGACTCCATAATAACGCCCAGATCCTTGATTTGGTCGGTAGCCTTGAGTCTTGAAAGGTCCAGATGATAAGGCTTATTCATGTTTTTATGCCCCATATGCATAACAAAACTCTTTTCAGGGTGGAGCCTCATGCCATTGGCGGTGTACCAGGCTTGAAGAAGATTGATATCGTTTTGAAGCAGGTTGGCATTGCTCTTTTTGTCGATCTTTTCAGAATCTTTGACATCGTCTGCAAACTTGTAGCAGTCGCCCTGGAGCGCTGCATGTGATTCACTCGTGTAAAGGGCAAACAACTTCGGGCCGAGCACTGAGCCTTGTGGCACACCAGAAGTAACAGGGAACCATTCAGAAGCTTCCCCATTGGCGATAACTCTCTGCTCTCTGTCTTCTAAAAAGCTGGAGATCCATCTAACCTTTTCAACACTAACCCCGCGTGAGCACAGGTCGTTGATAAGGATGCCATGTACTGCCGTATCGAAGGCCTTTTCAACACCAGCAAAGAAGATGTCTACCGCCTTGCCCTCATCGACTGCCTTCGTCCATTGGTTTCTGGCAATAAGGTGGTTTGTCATGCACGACCTACCGGGTACAAAGCCATGTTGAGTGTTGTCAGATATGTCAAGTTCATCCAGTTCCTGATTAAGTTCAGCCAAAAAGACCCTTTCACAAATCTTACTTACACAAGGGAGAAGACTCACTGGACGGTAGTTCAGTGCTGAAAGCCTAGATCCTTTCTTTTTGTAGATGGGCGTGATGTTGGCCCTTTTCCAGTCTTGCGGTACCAGGCCGTGACTGAAGGACTTGGATAGAAGCATGGCCAGTGGCTCTGCCAGCTTCTTAGCACACTCTTTCAAAAATTTGTTGGGGATGCCGTCTGGTCCACTTGCCTTGTTCGGATTAAGGTTTTTCAGTGCAGCTAGCATCGTTGATTTGGAGATACAGGTCTCACGCAGTGGACCATGTACCAGGACAGGTGCAGCCTTAGCATGAAAGACTGTCTGGAATTTGATGCCGAACTCGTTTGCTACCGCTTTCCCATCTTGAATGGTGTGGCCCTGTGAATTCACCAGACTGATGGTGGTCGATTTCACTTCCTTTTTACTGTTAAGGTAGCCAAAAAATCTCTTAGGGTTGCTTTTGATGTCCTTTATGACATCATGGAGCTGATCCCGCTTGTTTGAGCGCAGCTGTTCCACGACCCTATTGCTTTGTTCCCTGAATTTGCTGAAGTCCTCTAAACGTTTGGTCTTAGTAAATCTCCGCCAAAGTTTCCGTTTCAGTCTAATAGCATCCAAAATGCTCCTCGGAAGGTTACGAGTTCTTCGATGCCTAGGGATGCTTTCAGGGACAAATGAAGCAACCAGCAAATGAACAAGTTCCTGGAATTTCCTCCAGTCTTCGGCAATGCCCACGTCTGAGGGAAAGATCAAGGCCCACTTAACATTTGACAGCTCCTTGTTGATAGCCCCGTAGTCAGCCTTGAAAAAGTTTCTTTTCACACCCTGTTTGATTGTCTCCCCTTTGGTGTATGAAAAAAGTTCCTTAATGGTTGAATACTGCACTCTCCAGATAATACCCTGGTGATCTGCCTTCCCCAGAGAGGGGAGTGAACACTGTCCAGAGCCATAAACATATTCCGAAGTGAATACAATGTCCAACGTAGATGGCTGTTGTCCTTCTACAATTCTCGTGGGAAAGTCAATAAGTTGTCCCAGGTTGTGTGAGAGAGCAAAGTCGAGGAATTCCCGTTCGACCTGGCTAGCTCCACACTCGAGGGCTTCGGTATTCCATTTGATTTTGGGCAGATTGAAGTCACCAGCGCAAATCCAGTTATGCTCGACCTTTGCGGCGACCCACTCCCTTAAATCAGCATTGCTGTTATCGCCGTTGTAACCGCTGCGGTAGCAACAACAAACTGTAGTTCTTTCTCCAAAAAGCTTGAAAGTGAGGCTAATGCCCTCGGCCAAGTCGCATCTGAAACAGTCAATGTACTCCACACAGATATTGCTGTCAACATAAATCGCAGCACCACCATGCTGTCGCTCTCTTCTGTCACATCTATACAGTACATAGTTGTCCATCTGTAATTCCCCATCAAGAATGCAATCGTCCAACCATGTTTCGGTCAGCAGCACAAAAGTTGGCTTCATAGTAGCCACAATGCATTTAAGTTCTTGGTACTTGGATTGTAAACCCTGGCAATTGTACATAAGAAACTGGTGTACTAGTCATTGACTGCTGTGTCCATGTCCACCCAGAATCGAAGAATTGTTGCTGCCTAATTGGTTATTGGGGTGGGTTTTGTTATTAGCCCTTGGTTTTGGAGGAGGCTTGGTGATTAGGTCTTCCCCTAATTTATTGCTGGGATTAATGTCAGGCTCGGCTCCTACTGTATCTGCGTCGTCTGTGTTTTTTCTGTCCCTGCTGCTGGGAGAGATGATATGTCTCCTCCCAACTTGGGAGTCATGGCGGTGGATGGGGTGGGGAGTTTGGGTGGGGCTCTTACCACACCATCAAGCTGTGTGGCGGCCTTAGTAGGAGTTGATGCTCTTGCAGTGTTCACCTCCGTTTTACCAGAAGACGAATGAAACATTGAAACTTTTCCCGCAGCCGAGTTGTTGTCATCCACAACTGGCGTAGAACTGGATATCACTTCAGTGTCTGAATGGTCAGTTTCATGGTGGGGATCTCTACTACAGGAACAGGAAGGGCCTCACGGTTCCGGATCAGCATAAGTTTATTTTCTCACCTAATTTTTTGGGGGGGAAAATGACCATGCTGCAAAGAGTGGGCTCTATCAATGTAAAAGCGACTATTTTCATCATTCCTTCTTTCCACGCTCTGTTAGGAAGTGGAATGCGCTTCCGGACCATGTTGCGTGTTGTTAGTGAGGCGGCGTTTAGGGCTGATAAGGTGAGAGGGAGGAAGCAAATTGAGTGCGTGTCGCATGTGTAAATTCTTGCCTTTGATCATTGTTGTATTCTTTTTGATATTACCATGGAACCTCCGGGTAGGGCAATAAAACACTTAAACCACCACATTTTTTGGAGGTGTGACCTCTGGTACTTACACACTTCGAAGGCATCCAGAAGTTATTTTTGTCCAGGTCGTAGTACCCCTTCATAATTTTTCAGCAATCGATCAAATCACCCAGTTTTCTTCTTTTCTCAAGGGTTGGCAACTTGAGCATGGCCAACCTTTGTTCATAGCTCATACCTCTAGTTCCATTCACTAGCCTGGTAGCTCTTCGCTGTACACTTTCGAGAATTATCTGGGCTTTTTCAGGCTGGGGCTACCTAGAATAACAGGGGTCGACTTTCCAAATTTTGAACCAGGTGCAAATTTGCACTCCAAATCTGTTACTGGGGTGCAAAAAATGTCTTTGTGGACTGCAAAACCAAGATGTAAACCAACACTGTGGCCTCCATTTTATAGCCATTGAAAATTCTGACATTCAGCATCTCAATAATATGTACCGTTTTCATGCACTTTGCTTAAAAATGACTTAACTTCACTATTCAACTGAAAAGCCTATACACACAGTTTAATCAAATGTAGTAAAAAAAATGGAGTTTAACTTCCTTGGAAGAAATGGTGTAACAGGAAATCTAAGTCCAAGCTGTTTAAAATGCCGCAAACCACAAGTCTAGTTTGTGCGGTTCAAAAGTTATGAAGAATTCAACTTTGGTGTGCAATTATGCACTCCCAAGAGTTGCTTCTGGAGTGCAAAGTGCGATTTTGGAATGCAATTTGCCCCTGTTCATCCGAATATTTTTACCCCTGGAATTACAGTACGTATTCAATAATAGACCTTACACACATTTTATAGGTAATCCCAAAATTATCGGCTGGAATTTTCCCAAAGGTTCGCTTGAAGAGGCCTATGGTGGGTTAGCTTTCTTGGCTACACTGTTACATTGTTCCGTCCAGGAGAGATCATGATTTACTCATATTCTTTACTTTGAATGGGTACATGATGTAAATAGTACTGTTGCTTCACACTTTGATGACCGCCATAGAGAACGGCACATGTTCCAGCCAAATGTACTACTATGAAAGACGGATTCAGATAAACTCGCTGTTTGAACAGGACAGAAAGCCGAAGGCTCGAGTCAAATAAATACGGATGCAGACCTATTTACGTTGCGTTTTGGACTTATATGTCAGACGGCCTGAGCTGGGGATCGAATCCACGACCTTTGGAACCAGAGGCCGAAGTCCTACCGCTGAGCCATACTGAGACGGCCAAAAGGCAGTCTGACATACAAGTCCAAAAGGCAACGTTAATAGGTTTGCATCTGTATTTATTTCGCTGTTTGATAATAGTGAGGCTATGCTGTCTGGTTCCAACACAAAGTTTAGTTTAAAGACACATTAGTTACCAACAGGAATTTGTAACAATCTACTATGGTGCCATGATGTCGTTAACCTTTACATCTTTGTGCTTAAATTACGTTTGTCTTAAAAAAAAATTTTGTGTAGGGTACTAACTTAAATGGGAAATAAACTTTTGTTTCAGTTGCAAGCAATTAAAAGTTTACAGGTGAAATTTTGTTGTTTTATTCTATTTTGTACGGTGTGTGTTTTTTGCGTTATTGGGTATTTTTGTTTTTTTCTTTATAGGTTTCCTACTACTATTCTTTTTTTTTTTTGTATTTCGGTAGTTTTGTATTTTAGTATTTTAGGCATTTTTATTCATTCCTTATTCCTTATTCCTTTTTGGAGTGTTTCAGAGATAATTATCTTCCCTTGTGAAGAAGGAAAGAAAAAACATATTGTAACTCAGGATGGGTATCAGTGGCTTGCCCCTCCCTTTTTTTTTTTTGCCTGCTGGGCAAATACATCTGTTTATTATTATTATTTTTACTAGAGGAAACCCGTGCTATGCAAGGGGCCGGTCACATTTCCCGGGACATTTTCCCGGCAGTCTTGCCGATGACTTGTTAGATTGATCGACCACTCATGCCTGGCTCCTTTTTGGCTGCAGGTAGAGTGGGAGAGTGCATTTTCAATGCAGGCGCGAGGAGGAGAGAAGTGGTTTTCCTTTAGGCTTTCCTTTTCGCCGGCCTCGGATATTATTATAAAGATTTATTAAGTGATTGCAGCACCGAAAATTATAAAAAGCAATATCAATAAAACCAAAAATGATAAAAACACAAACAACGGCAACAGAAAACAACAACAAAAACAAATGACAACACACTAATGGTGTTCTGACAGATCTAAAAAAAATGATGTGAAGAAAGACGCCGACAGACCATTCCAATCCACAGTTGTCCTGAGAAAAAAAGAGCCAACAAGAACATTCTTCTTACATTGAAAACGTTTCACCTTCTTTGGATTATTGTGTCTACCAACAAACGCGGGTGTTTTACAAAACTCGTCAGGATTTAGGAGGGTACTCCCGTGCAGAATACGATAAAATAAGGGTCAATCTTCTGTGATGACTCCGTCTGCCTGCAAATGATTGCCATTCCAAATTGTTACAGATACTAGTGATGCAGTCTCCCCCACCGTAATTTACGGTAACCAGCCTAGCAGCCCTGCGCAGGACCCTCTCCAAACAATCTGACAGATTTCTGGTAAGGATCCCACACAGCACTGCTATAATCTAATTTAAATCTTGGTACAGCATTGAAAACTACCTCAAGGGCCTTAGCACTAGCATCTTTTGAAACCTTGCGAAAAGATCTAATATTGTAATGAAGTCACGCTCTTGAGTTCTATTTCCAGAGTTCGTTAGTTTACATTATTTGCTGTGCTGCGACAAGCCTTTCTGCTGGCCCTTGGCCTCACTCCTGCTCCTCTTATGTCGCCATGACTGAGAGAGAGTAATCTATATTACACGCGTGGTGGCGCTGTCCACCACTGAGCTTAATGCCAGATCTAGAGCGCATCGGATGCGTTATAACGGAACATCATTACAGTTATACCGCCCCCCCCCCCCCTTGAAAATGGGCTGGCGGATAGGCTCGTTTTAACATTGGTTAAATTCAAAGTTAAAGTCTAGTGTTAGTTCTTAATGCTAGATTACAGAATTTTCAATGAATTTCAGGACACAAAAAAAAATCACAATCTTCTCTGTGGCTTTGGATAGTGTTGCTTGCGCCCAATGCACGGTACGTCTGAATTCGGTTTTGCGGCCTAATTGGTCCAACTTAGTCCTTTCACTTCACTGCGATATTCGGGTGATGCACTGATACAGTCCATTTGCACATCTGGCTTTCACAGTCCATTTGTACATTTGGTGCAGTCCATTTGCACATTTGGGTTTCACAGTCCATTTGCACATTTTTGGTTCAACTGATAAAAGCCATTTTTTTTTTAGCATTAACGAGATGGAAAAGCCAATCCAGTTTTTTTTTTGGCTTTAGTTCTGTTTTGAGGACAGCAGCAAGGGCGGTTAACCACCCTTGAGCAACACTGTGGTAGCCGAAACTTTATCGTGCGTGTTCCTTTGCTGTTTTGACTTTGATTAAATTCCAGCTGCGAGAATGCAAAGGCGAGTCGATGAGTAAACACACCCTTATGCTGCATGTAAATCAAGGGTATGATTTGGAATAAGAGGTTAAACTGGGAAAAGATGATCGTTTGGTTTAGTGCACTAAATGGGAAAAGAAGGATTTGGCAAACTTCTATTATAACGGCAACCAAAATCAAACAAAACAAAAATTTATAAAAGAAAGAAAAATTATTAGAACCCATAAAAAGTGCAAAATATTGTGATAGTAGGTGATATGAATGTTGATATTTTACACCGTAGGCCTAAACTTCAGTTTAACAAAAAACAAATTAATGTGAATCTTTGAGTCAGGGTACTTTACCTGTGGACGCGTTCGGCTGGACGTGCCAGGTTCCAGCATGAAACAACGTGTGGACGCGCGAGGCTTCCAGTATGAAACACCGTCCGAGGGGGCGCGCTTCGCGCGCTTATCATATACAACCTAAATAGTATCCAATTCTAACCTAACCTAACCTAAGCATTTATGAAACAAGTAATCGAAATAACTCGCTGACGTCATAATTTGCTGACATCATAACTTGCTAACCTCAGCACCTGCCACCAGAATCGCTACGACTCCAGCATCCAACTCGTCCACGGGCATGCCCCTACTGCATCCAGCCTGTCGCATCCAGAGGTAAAGTACCCTATATGGAATTTTTACATGGTTCAACTTGGCGTAAATTACCAAAAGATGAATACAGTGACTAGATTTTAAATGAGATAAAATGATGAGTAAAAATCATGTACTGATCTGATCATATGTTACTAAAAACGAGTGACTTAAAAAGCAAAGGAATAACGATAAACGTTGATATTTCTGGCCAATATGCCATATACCCCTCAGACGCTTTATTTTGTTATTTCCAGCCGACTTAACAGAAATTTTGGCTAAACTTTGGCTAGACACCAATTTTCTGGACACCACTGGCCAAATATAAATTCGGCCACCTGGCGGCTAGTTTTCGGCTAAATTAATCAAACTGAAGCAAATGTATCAAAGACGAAACTCGCTGCACACGAAAAAATGACAAATGTGAGGAAAGTACAAATCTTTTTGGTGGGGGAAGGGGGACATAACGCATTTCCAGGTGACCTGCAAATGGAAAAAGGTGAAATTCATGATGGGGGAAAAATCTCGCATTTAAATAAAATCCAAGTGACACCATGTGAATGTGTCCCAACATTATTTCTTCAACCTTAAAACGAAACCATAATTAAGTAATTACCCTGCAAATACATGGCACGAGAACTGGTTTTAAAAAACTACAAAACATAAGCCAGTCGAGCAGTTCGCCAACGGAGACAAGTTGTTAGTAATTTTATGATTGTTTAGTGTTTTTTAATGCATTACAACTTTAAAATTTGTGCCTTAGCTGTATTTTTTTTTACTGCTAGGCTAGGTTGCGGCCAAAAAATATTCGGCAGCTGTTCGGCTGACTCATAAAAATGTGGTACGGCGGCGGCTGAGGGGTATAATATGCCATAGCTCTTTCCTTACGAAACGAAAAATATATTCAGAACGAAATGAGAAACAAACTGAACATGAATAAAGTGGCAGTATCACCGATTGAAAGTTTGCAGAATCTGGCAACATCATTGCTTGCCTCAAGTGTAGGAATGCAGAATGCCATTTCTTTAACGAAACAAACAAGCCACGACCTCCTTAATTACTGAGTGAAAATTTGATATGTCTTCCTTGGAGCAAGCTGTAAAGGTTAACAAGATCACTGCCATTAGACTGTGCCACTATACTTTCGTACTATTTTCTCTGGGTGATAATGCATCATTAAAATGGGACTTCCTCAAAAATTGTAAGCATTCAAATAGAATCTATGATTAAATCCATTTTTATGAAAAGATTATGACAAGATTTTATGACAAGATTACTTGTGAGTTGCGACTACGTTAGATGATGGCGCTATGAATATGCCGGGAATAATTTAGTAAACCATCACATGAAATGCTGAAATCAATGCGATCAATAGCAGCATTTCCTTAGTTTGGATGACGGGTCTGCAAGCAGTGCTGTAGTCGAACGGAGCGGCACTCCCTTACATTTTTTAGAGAGAGAGCGGCGCTCCCTTACTTTTTGAAAATAAATTATTGTGCGATTTTTTATCCAAGGCAGCGACAGCCGACCGGAGCGATACGCGAACAATCTCCAGAGTGTAGGGTAAGAGCCGAGCCTGATGGCCTACACTGTTTCTTATCCATCTCACGATTTGACTGTGTACCCACATGTGAATTTTCATTTTGTTTTGTTTTATTACTGGGTTTTCTTTTTCTATTTTTTTGGATGGGGGGAGTGGTGAAGAGCTCCCATACTTTTTTTTGGCCACTACACCAGTTTGCAAGGCGCAACATGTTTGTGCTTTAGATAAATAAGCCTTTAGATGCAGTTATGAAGTCACTAAATACCTTGCTCAACAGACATTCCCATAGTTCTTTATTTTCGCTTTCTGTGTTAAAGTTTAATAAAGTGAAGTTTGGTTGTTGACAAACAGCTGTTGTAAAGGGCATGTACTAGACCCTGTTCACGAATTTACTGCTCGACCCTTACGCTTGCAATGGGACACCACTAAATGTCGCCAATATTTCAACCTTTAACACTTGTAGCCCACAACAACTTCACTGCAGAATATGTTATACTACGTATTTTCAAATTACCGTTACGAGAAAATGCCTCACGTGACTCGCACTTAAATGGCTTCTGTGCTAAATAAATAATTGTACATGTATTTTCAAACTGTAACTGTAAAAGGCAACTCAAATATATTCTCACATCACAAAGAGAGGTGTGCCCTATTAACCAAAACGTCCCTTGATTTAACTAACCTTGTTGAAAGAGATCCCCACCTTCTTCAGACACGTTGAGGGTTGAACGCCTTTAGACTTGGAGAAATGGGAAGTCGGTTTGAATTTGCCACTCGTGTTCGTGCTTCCGATTGGTGAGGAAGGATGAGATTATGTGAACAGTGGCTCCATGACAAGGGCGAAACGAATACGGTTTTAGCAAACGAAAGAGCAGAAACGTCTGCTTGTTTGGGGCTCCATTCAACTGAATGGTTGACACACAGGCCTAGGACAATTTTTACCAATTGATCATTTAATATCAATTAGCTCTCACCCACAAAGATCTTTAACAGACTGTTTTGCCCTTGATATTAAATGATCAATTGGTAAAAATTGTCCTAGGCCTGAGTGTCAACCATTCAGTTGAATGGAGCCCCAAACAAGCAGACGTTTCTGCTCTTTCGCTTGCTGAAACCACATTCCTTTCGCCCTTGTCATTTGCCCTAGCAAGCGTAGCCTAGCTCTCCTCCACAAAGTATTCTCTGACGAGCCCAAACAAGGGCAAAACAGTCTGTCTAGAGATCTTTGTGGGTGAGAGCTAATTGATATTAAAGTGGCTCCATGTGTGGAGCTTGGGGAGAGAGTTCGGGGTGGCATTCAAAAGCTCATAGTGGAATTCCCCGATTTTTCCAGGTTTTCCAGGACCAATACTGACACTTTTTCCTGATTTTTTTTTGGTCCATGGAAGGTTCAATCCAGGACTAATAGAATTTTTTCCACATTTCACTCAAATCGCAATAACTATATCGCATTGCTTTACTAATAGGGTTCGACCGAGTGCGGGTAATACCCAGCCTGGTCCGGGTAATGCTATTTTTGACCCGACTCAGACTCGGAAAAAATTCGACCAAGTACAAACAGGGTGACAAGTATTTGTTGAAAAAGAGTATTTTGCCGGCCCTCCTGCCTGAAAATTGTTTCTATTGCCTAATAGGAAATATACAATACCTGAAAATATTTAGCATTCTTTCCTGAAGTATCCGTTTCTCGCTGGAGTAAAGTTGCGTCGAGACGGCCAGCTGCGTCACCCCTCCTTGCATGCGCGAGGATCCTCTATAAAAGCATTCGGGAGAGGGCAGCCCGCCGTCTTTTTCCTCTCGATTTGTCAAGTGGTGATTCAAGAGGGGAGATAGGGTGGGTGAAGGTATTGTATATTTCCTATTAGACAATAGAAACAATTTTCAGCCGGCCAGCCAGGAGGGCCGGCAAAATACTCTTTCTATTGCCGTTCAGAAATATCCAATACCTGAAAATATTTAACATTTTCAGTAGACCTTGTCAACTCAGGTGGTGGGCACCATTGACAACTACCCCAGGGTTACGAGCTGGCTTCTCCCAAAAAGTTTTCACTTCGCACTTGTTTTGAAACAGAAAATTGGCCATTTGGGTCAGTCCATGGAGGTGGTGGTCAAAGTTCGAAGATGAGTCATCCTTCAGCTTCGGGACATCTGACTTGTCGGTGTCTGTTTCAGTGCTTATGGGGGATTGGATGACATGTCTGGTAGTGATGATGGGTTTCAGACGATGCAATCCAATTTCTTGCATTGATGTCTCCTTTTGTGTTGACTGACTTCATTGGGAGGCTGCCTGTGAATTTTGTTGATGCCGGTGTTGCGGTGGAATGATCACGATGCCGGCAGTTCTTTAGTTCAAGTGCGTTGACTGGATGTTGGTGTCCGTGTAAGGAATGTTGAGGTTGGTGTGAGCGAAGTGAGTGATAGGTTTGATCAGAGATGTAATCGGGTCTGCAAAGGTGATCCTGGAAGTGGTTTACGTAGATGTTCGGAAGGTTCTTTCGTAATGTAAATTGAGGATTATGGATGGGTCCCAGTTTGGAAAAAAAATCCGTGGTCTGATGGTTGGTCATCACACAGCTTTATAAGGGATGGGCTGCATGAGTCCTCCAGGGAATGCGGATTTTGCTGCTTTGAGGACAGATGCTTGGGTAGGTCTGTGACCAGGATGGAGGAGCCTTTTAAACCTTCATTGATTGGGTCAATTAGGAAGTTCAGAAGGTCTGGTGGAGAGGGATTGGTTGGGTTGGTTTTCCCGTGTTGCCAGTGATTGTCGTGGATCTTGATAGCTGAGTCCTAGAATACTCTGCTTGTAATTCAGGAATTTTCTGTTTTTAGATTCTAGCTTTGATGTTCTGTCTGATGGATGTTACCTTGTGATCATGTCGTCGTGGAGATCAGGTGTTGAGTTCTTTGGCCCAATTTCTTAGTCTGGTGCAAATGACAGAGATCCTGATTGAAGGTCTTGAGAACGTTACGTTGTGGTTTGGTGGAGTGAGCAACTCTCTGACGGACACATGTACAGGATGTCTTGGAACAATGACAGTGGTTGTCGTGGAGCCTCTGACAATTAGCAATGTTCAGGATTGCGCTGTTATGGTCGTTGGAGATGGACAACAGTTGTTTCGTTGCTGCTTCAATCCTTGGTGAAGGTCAACTGGCTGTAGGGATGGTTGGAGCTGTCACAGGTAGTAAGCACAAGAAGGGAGGCAGTTAAGCAGGAATAGCAGTGGAGCTGTGAACAGAGTCAGGCTGTGGCAGGTGTTAGATGAGGCCTTCAGATTGTGAAGAGTGGAGGTCTGGGGCCGGGGTTGGCGGTAGGAGACTGCAAGGGCAGTTTTTGAGGACAACAGGCCGTGTCAGATGATCAGCTGTAGAACAGTGATTGCTGTCAGTCAAGGACTTTGGGCAGAGTAGGATCAAGGTCCCAGGGAGCTGTGATGATTGTCGAGCTGATGCCAGTATAAAAGTGAAGGAAGTTGGAGGTCGGAAGTGGCTGCTATGATTGTCAGTAAGGGACAGCAGGCCGTGAAGCATGAGGGTTCCAGGAGCTGCGCTGGATGTTGGTGATGGAAAGCAGGCAGTGAAGGGTGAAGGTGTGAAGGAGCTGCGATGCATGTTGGTGTGGGACCGCAGGTAGTGAGGAAGTGACTGAGGGACGACTATGTGCAGGAGTCGAGGTGATAGTTGACAAGGAACATCCGATAACGAATGATGGGGTACAAAGGGGCTGTAATCGATGTCGGCGAGTGGCAGCAGGCAGCGAGGGGCGTCTGTGGGAACCGTGTTTTGTCCTTGGATGGGTGAAGGAAAAAACAATGTGGTTATCTGTAATTCGGATCCATGTGATGGATGATGACAGTCTTTTCCTATGCGTCGGAAGATCATTAATGCATGTAAGAGGATGGCGAAGGGGTTATGATCCGATTCAGGGAGTGTCACATAAATGATTTGTCGACGGAAGGGGAAGTTGTGGCAAAGATGGTCCGAAGTGAGGGATTGGCAGGCCAGATGATACGAGTTACGGGAATGGTCAACTTGAACGATTGGGAAATAGTGAGTAGTGTGTTGAAAGTTGACGAGGACAGCAGTGGTGAAGGGCAAAGGCCCCAAGAAGCTGTGAGTCAGGTTGGCGAGGGGCAGTGGACAGATGCGGACTCAATGGAGTCAGGGCGAAGGAGCAATCCGGCTGTGATGTGTTTTGTTTGGTGTGGATAGGCGAAGGGAAAACCAGGATGGCTCTCCCCAGTTCCAGATTCACGTGAAAGATGACGACAGTCTTTTCTTG
>JAHWFP010188084.1:0-24926 GCA_023313725.1 Lithobius niger
GCACGTAAGCAAGTACACACTCATCCGGGATGAAGGTTTTGCCATCAACGAAAACATGTTGTCTTTGAAGTTTTCAGATGAGAACAAACATTACGTCAGCTTGTACCTCTCAACGCTTCCTGGAATCGACAAACGTTAGCCGCAATGATGGCAAACTCCGTAAACCGCAACCAACATTCCTGCCAAGAGCCTTAATTGCCTAGCTAATCCGCAGAACGTTGTAAAATAAAGACAATGGAAGCTGAACAGCAATATGAAAATTGCTTTCCTTCGCATTACCGGATGCGGTAGCGCAACGGGCCCTTCTCCATGGCATGCTAGTATTGATTCAGTATTGGAAATTCTAATCATTATTATCGAGCTTGCCTAAGCACCAGAGTAGGTTTGTACGTAACATCACAGCTGTTTCTTCCCTTCTTGCGATAACCAGACGGTAACGAATTCGAACGGCAAAACAACAGACCGACAAAACAACAGACCATGGAGTGAAATGTAAACAGAAGAAAAACCACTCCCAGAAGGCCTAAGCAATTGAAAATTCACAAGAGTATGGACACTCTACAGTGTGAAAGTGGGCGAAAGCAGCTCGGAAATTTGTCTGGTTAATTTGATGGTTCGTTTTACAGTAAACAAAGAGATCCAGAACCAGATATCCCAGATATTTCGTGGAACCAGATATTTGTCCTAAAAGGTGAAGGACTTAACACTGATTTTACACTATAAACTTCATTGCCCCAAGCCAGTTATCTTGGGTTTCACAACTAAAAATTCTCACAACCGGATTTACCACGCTCTTTCCCCAGCACAAAGTTGGCCGGCCTGGAGTGGAACGAAGAACACGTCTTCTACCCCACTTCATCACAGTGGTGCATCATCACTTAAAGGCACCTTTTCAACTCCTAGCTGCAGCACTGTAGAATCTTTGAGCAATATAAAGATAAGAGCGGGAAATTTAAAAAAAAAGGAACAACACTTTGCAGCAGCACCGCGAATCTCTATATATAATTACACAAGATCTGCAACGCAGCCATCTGCAGCGAGCAGCAAGCAGGATATACGATGCCATCTCCGCCATCTACCGACGGAACGGCAAATTAAATGGGGAGGGGGGCCCCGCGCCGGGGGAGGGGGAGGGGAGCAAGACGACGCGGAATGAGCGAGCGATGCGAGCGACTCCGTAGTTTTTATAACTAAAACGAGATCACGTGACTCATATCAGCCTATTAGACGACAGAGAATCTGGAATGTGGATGCTGTGTTTAGAATATGGGCAACGCTATCAAAATGGTGAACTGGCGTCTTTAACTTGATGGTGCTACACGTATTAAAGCCCTAAATTTGCATTATAGGCCTACATTTTGATGATTAGGCCTATAATCACATTAGCAAGACTTGTACACAATCTTTCAGTACCTAAGTAGTCCAAAATTAGTCATGTATGCAAAGCCCAGATGCAGAATATTTTCTGCCGGTCTGCGACAAACCTTTTACAAACTAAAAACGGTCTGCGGGAAGGGGGAGGTGTCTGCAGGTTGTAGGTAGGGTGTGAAAATGGAATTTTGCATTGAGCAAAACTTTGAGTTAGGCCCATTTGGGCTCATGAACAAGTTTCTTGCGAGAACTTTTTTCTACACCTTTGTAGTTTATTTTGTTAAACAACTTGAGAACGACCAACCCTATCGTCATGACAACAGCACCATTCAAAAGCTCTAGAAAAAACGGTTAAAATGGTGTATTTGAACGTCAAAATCGGTCAATTTTTGGCAAATTACCGCAAAAAGAAGACCAAGAAAGAAAAATGTGCAGGATAAATCGTACTGCAACACTGCCAGCCGTACTGCGACGTAGCGTCGTGCGTCGCTCTGGTTCTGCTACAAGGATGCAAAGTAATCTTTCTCTAGACCAAAGAGTGATTAGAAGATCCCCAGTTGAATCCCTCCTGCCCTCTAGGCGGTATTCGCTGAACCTGAAGTTCTCTCCGTAGTATGTTTATTTAGGCCATATCTCTCCTAAACACATCCAGTCCTTGATATTCGAAACTGTACTTTACCTGAACTAACTAGCAGAACATCTCTACAATAATCCAGAAAAATTTTGTCGACGAATCCCACCCGAATGTAAATCAAGGATCATTACAGATTCAAAATCTCACCTTGGGATAACAGTAAGTTAAAAGTGTTAACACAATCGCGCCTACTTTCTCAAAAGAATCATCTTCATCAAGCCTCTTAGTACTTTCCACTTAACCTTCGGAGGAAAAAAAAAGTTTAGCCTACTTTTTAAGAAGTTCACCTTGTTCGTTCGCAAGCATTATTTTGCATCTCAAACACAGGCTGGGTGACATCATCAGCATCTTAACCTGATTTACTTTCCCAAGCAAGATTTATTTATATTTATTTTTGTTGTTGTAGCCGAGTTCATTCTAATACCAGTTGACAGACTGCCAACTTTTTCAAAATGTGTGCTACAAAATATCAGACAATTTTAACTGAAATGTTTGTTATGGTTGTTGTGGTGGCTGAGGGGGGGCAAAGAGAAACAAGTGAAAAAACTGGTGCATTGAACTATTGCTATTACCATACCAGAAGAGGTATGCACCATCCAAAAATCAATCTTCAGTTGTGCCACTACTAGTCAGGTTGCTTCAACGACACGTCGCCACTGCCTCGATAATTCTGCCATAACAATATTACTAAGAATAGTAAAATTTCCAACAAATCGCGTGAAAAATTCAAAGGTATGTCTGAATGCGTTACGGAAACAGTGCCGCTGCCTAAATTGTTGAAAATTGCCGGTACTTTTCAGAGTTTCGGCGCACCAATAACGTCGACGTAAAAAAAAAATTATTTTGGCCGCCACCGAAGAACACTTTTTTTTCATCAGAGAATAGAGACAGTCAAGTGGAAAAAAGAATGGTTTAGTCTTCTATTCCCACATATTTTGGGTGATAATCTAATATTACGATCTGATCGTATGATCGTAAACAAAATGTTCGATATCTCCCGATCCTTAGCTATCTGCAGCTCCAACCTCGCCTAAATTTATCAATCCCGTGACACGATGTGGATTGCGTAGAGATGATATTATATAGTGCTCCAAAAAAAAAAACTAAAAAAAAAAACACAAGAAATAAACAAAACAAAGTTATGCTGACAAACTTGTGCCAAAATTTAAAACGCTCATTTTGGGACCAGTCATTATTCTTCGGTGGAGGGAGGGGGTCTTAAATATTTGGACCCTCCCGAAAGAAGGGGGGGAGGGGGGTTTCATACATGTTTTAGGTCACACTCCTTGATGTAAGTGTTTACAAGGTTTTGAAGCTACTAGTACCGATACTAGATTCAATAATCTTTCTACAAAAGCCTGGCCTCCTGAGTCCTGAGTCTTAGGTTTTTTTTTTTTTTTTTTTTTGTCTTTCAGGTGCCGGCTATGTTATGGGTGGGCATACAATTAGCAAACAGTGCTTTTATCATACTTAATATTGTACGAATCTCGACAAAGGATAGCTTTAGGAACATCGGTGTTTTACGGAACATCTTTAATTCAACGTACCTTCGCGTCAATAACGAGGCAACCTTTCCTTACAACTATTGGTAAGTTGTCGGTGCGTAGTGCCACTTAGTTAATTTGGCTACAGAAATATACATGCAGGCAGTATCAATAAGTATACGAAAAACGCAAATGGAGGGAGGGGGGGGGGTGGTGTGGCGCCATTTTTTTGGACGGGTTTGTGTGGGTGGGGGGTCCACAAATTTTGGGGATTTTTTTTTTACCCCCCCCCCCCCCCGGGGCCATCCCCTCCCGGTCCTCCCTTAGTTAAGGTTTAGTTGAAAGAGTTGGAATCACCCGGCCTAAAATCCAGTCGTCGATTATTCTCAAGACCAAACTTGCTGTTAATCTGATTTACAGGGCAAGCCCAGTATCCAAATATTTCCATTGCTTTAAAAAAAAGGAAAAGGAAAAAAAAAAAACACACACAATCAGAACGGCGTGGGAAATAATTACACGATACTACACCAACGAAGACACAATTTATTACACCATTATCGATAACCACACAGTAAGAACATGGAACAAACAGCGAATAAGCGATAACAACAAACGCATTACAACGTCGCCGCGGGGGGGGCCCCCCCACTCCACTTCTATCGTTGTGAGAACCCGAAAGTCAAAGTCGAAACGTATTTTATCTGGCCATTTTGGTCTAAATTTAGCACCTCCGCGCCCAGCAGGCCCGCTAGTTTAATCGACAGGGGGTGAGCTTTCACCGAGGGCTGTAAATAGAAACGTCCGGATCACGTGACAGCGACATCCGGTGCAAGTGGTACACAAACCATTTCCCAACCCACATGCGGCGCTAAATACGTTTTAACATATCAAGGTTAACATCGTAAATGCTGATATATGTTTATTTTTTTATTTTTTTCTTTCACCTTTTTCTTCTTAAGAGCGCGTTGCCGGAAGACTGGCACTCGATTCAAAATTCGTCAATGAACGCGGTAAGGTGGGCCGAGTTTTGAGAATGATCAACCTTGGCAGCTAACTGTGAGGAGGGGTAAAGGAGGAGGGGGGGGGGGGGAGGGCAGCGCATAAGTGGCGTAACTCGAAGCTATCGCCGTCAACGATCAAAAATTCTCTTACGCGTGGTGAACTTTCCAAGCTTTTAGCGTGACGTCACTGCTGAAATAGGACTCATCGGCTCTTTGAGGCGGTTTTTCCGCTAAATCCCTCGACTAAAGATGGCGGATCTGCAGCTTTTTTTCGACAGGATTATTTACGTAAACATAGCCTAATTAGCAAAATTTCATGGTTGAGACAATGTTTTTAATTCTCAATTTCCCTGACATTCCCAGGTTTCTCAGGTGCATCCTGCGGCAATTTCCAGGTGTTTACAAGATGTTTAGTTAGGGAAACAGGCTATAGCTAATGTTTTTATTAATATTTGTACGAAAATAATCCAACATCCCAGACAACAGATGTTTAGAGACTAGTCCAGACGGGACTAAACGCATTTTCATCACCGATATTGGTAAAAAATTCATTGTTTACCCTAAAATTATACCGGAGGTTGCTGGAGGTTTGCAGAGCTGGTTGAACCCCTGGAAAGGGGATCTTGGCAAAGTCCCCACCAGGGTAGCGTGAGAGGCTACCATGCTCCTTCAGCGGCTATGGGATGTATTCTGGCTAATTCTGGACTATCTTTCAGCCCCGACGATGACCGGAGGTTTCCCGTATCGAATACCTGGGCTGGCACCTCCCTTTACCGGATTTCGTCTTCTTTAAAAAAATCTGGTAATGTTCAAAATTGAGCCGGTTCAGCCACACAAGGATGCTTCGGTTGACATAAGGCTCGTCAAAATAAAAATAAAAAAATAAAAACATACATACGCCAAGCAACACAACAACTGAAGAGAACGTGAGTAGGCCCTGAAACACCCCCTATTGTAGGTCTTCTACGGCCTATTTAGATTCTGTTTTTAGTTTTTACTCTCGCTTGGTTTTTTTAATGCGTTTTAAATTTGTGTGACTTTAGCATTCGCCAGCATTTTGCTTGATAACAAAAGGCAATTTCCTTAGAAACGTCGCAGTTTTAGTGTGTATTTGTGCACCATTAATTTTTCTGTTTCTTTTTTTAATATTTTGGTGTATCTCTCATTTCACATCTTCTTCAAACACTTCTTTTGCAACAGCAGCCATCATTTTGCTTGCAAATTTAGCTAAAATAGATACGTGACGCCGTTTTTGACGGGAGCTGTTGCTTTCGATCCCTAATCGGTCGCTGACCATTGACGAATTAAGAAATTTCTCCTTTTAAAATCACTCCTACATTAATAAAAAAAAAATGCTGTATTTTGTACTGCATTAAGAAAGACTACGAAATTTCGTGCGATCCAAGTCCTAGAAAAGTTGTGATATCCACCCAAAGCCAAAAAAGGGCGTAAGAAAATCCGCAAGTCCAAAAAGGTCGGCCATTGAAAATAGTGTTCATTCAACCAGGGAAAGGCCGCCAAAATTAACCGTATTAACCAGCAAACTTGGCACATTGCCCACTTCTTTAATTTCTTTTCACGATACTTTCTTAAGACTGCAAAAACATACTGACTTAAGAACTTTACAATTGTAGGATTCCGACATTGACGTTTATGCAGCTAATTATGATCAATCCTAGCACACAAATATTAAAGAGAAGGGCAATGAACCAAGCTTGTAACCCCCTTGGCGGCCTTTCTCTCGTTGAATGATATCACTACTCCCAAAGGCCACCTAACGACGGATTACCATATAAGGAATATTTGGTTGACTGGATTACGATACGAAATACTTCGATTAACTGGATCTATAAGGAATAATTCAGTTGAGTGGATTACTATAAGGAATACTTCGGTTGACTGGATTACTACGAGGAATACTTCGATTTACTGGATTACTATAAGGAACACTTCGGTTGACTGGATTACTATAAGGAATACTTTGATTGACTTGATCACTATGAGGAATGCTTCGATTAACCGGATTACTATAAGGAATATTTCGGTTGACTGGATTACTATAAGCCAGAATTTATAGGGTTTGGGAACCTATAAATTCTTGCTATAAGGAATAGCTACTTTGGTTTACTGGATTATTATGAGTAATACTTCGGTTGACTGGATTACTATAAGGAATACTTCGGTTGATTGGATTACTATAAGGAATATATCGGTTGACTGGATTACTATACGGAAACTTTGGTTGACTGGATTACTATAAGGAATACTTCGGTTGACTTGATTACTATACAGAATACTCCGGTTGACTGGATTACTACAAGGAATACTTTGGTTGACTAGATTACTATACGGAATACTTCGGTTGACTGGATTACTATAAAGAATACTTCGATTGACTGGATTGCTACATGTATTACTTTTGACTAATGGATTACACACAGAATACTTTGAAGTGCTGCATTACAATAGGCCATACTTCGGATTATATGTCGATTACCACGGATTTCCTGAGTTTGCTGCATATCGGACTACCAGAAAATAACGAGGATTACTGAAAATTACCACGGACCAGAATGCCATTTGATTACTAGGATTATTCGAGGATTGCCGAGAAATTCGGCGGATTACTTGCGGATTACCAAGCGCGTATGAACACCGGATTACAAAGTTGACAGCCCCTCCACCACATCAGGGTTAACGCTACCAATAGAAAAATCGCCACGGTTACCCTCCCGAACATCCAGTCTTACAAGATCCATCCACCAAAAAATGAACAGGAAATTCCCAAAGTCATCACAGTCCTACATCACGACGCAACCAGCTACTTTCGAGAGCGTTAAGGGCTTATTTTGAGCTAATCTTGAATTACGGCGCGCGCGTGCCCGCATACGCATTCCTACGTGGCATTGCGTATCTCCCCCATCCCCCCCCCCCCCCCGGGTTCAAACAGCGCCCCTCATTTGAATATTCATGACTACACGCGCAGCATATTAATAAGCGCGACCTGTTGCTTATTGATTTTGTAATTACGGAGGCAACGGTGTCCAAACACCGTTTCCGCTCGCCAGGGTTCGCGCTTTGTCCAGTGCGCATGCGCTCGTTGCGTGGGCGGTGCCATGTGGGGGGTCAGAGGTGTCACTGGCTCGATTACTCAGCGGCGCAATAACAAACCTCACGGCGTGATAATTGAGACCTATATAACACCATTAGGGCCTAATGAATACCAAGCAATTTTGTGTTTTGTGGTATCCTACTCAAAAAATGTCAAAATGCAGGATTATTAGGGTTTCAAATGAGGAAATAATACGGCAGCGGTCAAAATTTATTGAGGACACAACCGATGCTACACATTTCGAACTTTTTTGCGCGAGAAATTAAATAACGGTTACGGGGACCTAATTTTCCGCGTGAAAAATCGCGGACTAAAACCACCCCCAACGATTCTGTGTTGTGACGTCAGCGAACACCACATCACAATCAAACACCCCCTGTCGTCTGAACCATTGCTCTACGAAGCCTGGATTTGTGAAACGGGAGTTCGCAGGCTCGAATCCCGGTAACGGCACCTCAGATATAAAAACGCGACCGGCACCTCAAGCTACAAAAAGAGTCGCCTAGAGTACAGACAGAAAAAATTTTGTGCGAAGCACAATTTTATAAGGCTATCACAGACTAAACACTCTCTACAGACGGAAAATATGTTAATCAAAAGTGGCAAGCCAGACTCAAATTTGGCAAATTTTGAGTCTTTTCCAAATTGCAACATGTTCCAAACGGATTTTGGGGGGGGGGGGGTTCTCGTGACAAACGATCAACAACTTTTGATACTTTATGAAAGTTAATCAGATCGGGACGATCTAAGTGCGGCGAAGGAAATGCTACTTGCTGCGGCTGCCGAAGTAAGTATCCAGAGCTTTACTTAACAATGGAGTGCAATGAAGCAGCATTCGGAAGCGGACCTTGCCAGGGGGGGGGGGGGGAGTAAGGGGCGTAGACACCAAACAAATTTATAAGTTTCAAAGAAAACGCAAATCCAGCAGTTTTCTATCAATACACACATCCGCTTTAGTCCCAAGAAAGTTTCTGCTAAAATTTCTGCTATAAAGGCGGAACAAGCAGACGGAAGACATACCAGATAATGGTTTGAGAGCAGAAGCAGACGTGGAGATAACCCCCTTACTCGTGTGCGGGGGAGTGGGCTAAGCAAATGGATTGAGCATGCTATCAGACTGGCGACATCTGGCGTCGACGCCACGCAACGGGCAGTTTGTGGGACGAAGACCAAGAGGATGGGGCGGACGCTGTTACCATGGTGACCGCAGATTCGGACCCTAGAGTGCGACCATGGATCACAAAGGATTGTGTCTGGACTGCCCTGACCTAAATTTATGCCAGCTTTTCTGCTTTTGGAAGACTAGCGCTACTTCTGGTTTTAGTGCAGTGGGCGGGAAAGTGCGGAAGGACGCTGGCCTTGCTATATTGGATGTTGCCTTGGTTACGGCCTGAAAAAAAACAATATGGCGGATTGGAAACCGTTTTGCGCGTTGGGATAGCTGATATATTTGTGTTTCTTCTTGGAAGTATGTAAGTATTGCGAATGCTACTTTCGCGTGGGATGCGCGAAAATTGTTGAAGGGTTTGTCTTTTGAATACAACATAAAATAAAATATTCCTACTTGAATATTAAAAACGAAGAGCCCGTTTTTACATGCGATATTTTTAGTGTCTATTAAAAGTTCATTTAGTACTTTGTAAAAAAAAAAATCCAGCAACTAATTATTTGTTTATAAGGTAGCCTAACGTACGACTAATAAATGTAATCGTCAAAAGATCACGATTTGTTTGTGGGTGTGTTTGTTTGTTCGTCTAAAACTCTGGAACGTTCCTTAACACACAATGTACAAAGAAAGAATGTTTAGATTTACCCATGGCCAGTAAACTATCTGGCCGGACCTATAACATTATTGGGGGAGGGGGGGAGAGGTAGACAAAATGGCCGCCATGAGTGGTCGATTTCATTTCTTTGAGGTCTGTTCGGGACTAGCCCAAGCCAATAGTATTATACAGCAGTGACATTTGCCGCCATATTGGCACCAGTATGGGTTTTGGAGGGCATAACTACAAGGTGCACTACATAAAAATGAAGGGAAAACAACGGAAGAGCAGATTTCTTAGGCTTAAAATAACGTTGTTTTCTCCAACAACAAAAATCGCGCGTTTTAGGTCTAAGAAATCACTCTTCACAGCATCGGCTTCAGTATGACGCCATTCTGTTTCTCTCCGCAGTGCCCCTTGCGGCTAACCCATTAAGGCTCCAGGATAAAGTTATACACAATAATACTACGTTGTGTCACTGCCCTATTGTTCGGAGAGTGCCACCAACTACTTTCAAATAGCGGCAACTGACAAAAAGCTTAGTAATTCACTAACTTAATCCCAGTAATCACCCAGAAAATAGCTTACACGGTCAAATAAATAAGTTTCCGCATTTTTGCCACAAAGCTATGAAATTTCTCGAAATGTCTGCACATAGCTCTTGACTAAATCGTGACAGGTTCGTTTATTCAGAAAAGTGTTACAAGAAAGGCAGCATTTTTGTACGGAAGGTGTCGCCCTCGGTTAACAAAAGGCGGCAACAAGCCAAATCAATCGAATCAGCGGCGCTTTCGGTGGCCATATTGTCCGACCCAGTCGCGTATGATATTTTCCATTCTAGATCCGGCCTGCACTGTAGTAGAGTCCTGATACAGCATTTTGTACCAAAGAATCTGAGATTCACAAATGTTAGTAGGCTACTATTTTGTGCCACTACACGCAGCTGTTAGCATAGTGTGTTAGCTAACTTGATTTGTATGCAGAAACTTTAAATTTTTCTTTAAAAAGAGCAAACATATGATGGGGAAAAAAAGCAAAAATATAACGTCTGAAAAATACACAAATTATTATGTTAAAAGCTATTTTTCTAGCAACGGCATCTTGTGGCACTAAATGGTACTAAAATCGGTCCATCTCAAATTATTTCTTTTTATTAATTTGTTCATGTTATAAATAAGAGTTAAAAATTATTTTAATAAACAAGTGAATCTCAGCACGAACAATTCATCCAACGAAAAACATCATTAAACAATGTGCGTGGCCAGCCTTATTCAAAAAAACGTGAACAAGCCATCGAATCAGTGGGTCGAACCCTCCCAGTTAACCACCACACACCTCTAATAATATGTTCTGGATACGAGACACAAAGACGTGGGCGCGAGAAGTAGGCGTATAGCTTTCAATCCCGCCTTCCTGTCATCGTGTAATGGAACATGCCACAGTCAAGCCCACTCTTTGATAAAAGGGTTGGCAAGAAATAAATCAAACGTGCGCCCCGATTAGGCAATGAATTCTGCTCGTCCTCCTAACAATTTCACGTTGTCGGGGATAAATATCTCGGCGAGAGCCCAGTCTGATCCCGCAACTTATGGTCCGGAAAGACCGTAATCGCAGCGTCGTAAAACTCGAAACCGAAACGATGCCCTTCAGTAAACATGGCGGCACATAAAGAGAGCAGTTAATAAAAACAACGAAGCTTCAACTTCCACGAATGGAGGGAGGGTCAAGTATTAAGATTTTGTGTGCCCTACTGTGGAGAAAAAGGCGCTTTTCAATTTTACGCTTTTCGATTTTATCGTGCATGTAAAAGTTAAAACGATAGTAACGATAGAGCAGCGGCTATAACGCCAATACTTGTAACAAACTAGTATCTAGAGCCGGTCGTTGAGCTAGCTGCAAGGTGCACTGGATACAAATGGAGGTAAAAAAAACAACGGCGTTTTTAGTCAAGCCGAAGACTGAAGACTGCAGTCAGGGTCCACCCCAATAGCGCAGTTGGTAGAATATACTGCTAGTAAGCGGAATGTTCTAACTTCAAGTCCCAGTCGCGTCAGAAGTCTTTCATTACTTTGACAACAAAAAATAAATAACTACAAATGTGAAATTAATTTAAAAGTGTGACGTGACCTACAATTAAAGTTACAATGAACTCATGTAAAGTTCTGTAAAAAAAAATCCTTTAGTCACCAACTTAAAGGTGCGTATGCACCGACTGACAGGTCGCAGCATCTAGCACCATCTTCCATTATTTAGTTCTACGCAGCACTTAATTTCAACAAGCGAAGGAATGCGCTAAGAAATATCTTTTTACACAACAAACAAGCCACGCGCCTTCTTAATTATTGCGTGTTAAGTTGGTGCGTCCGCGTGCACCAGGGAGCAAACAGCCAAGGTTAACGATGTCACTGTCACTAGGTGGCATCCATCTAGCCGTTCAAAATCTGAGTTTCAAAACGGGCGATAGCTGGGAAAAAAGCGCCCGTGATGCTGTCAGGCTTAGCTTTACAATTTGCTCCCTGGTGCACGAGAACGCACCAACTTTATACTCAATAATTAAGGAGGCACGTGGCTTGTTTCACAAAAATAAATTTATTTGTGTGTTCCTTCGCTTGTTGAAAGTAAGGACTAGATAGAACTAGATAGCGGAAAGATGCTGTAGTCTGTCATTTGGTGGCAGTCCCTCTTTAATCTAATTGTATTTAGGAATTAGCTTTGAAAAGAAGAATTTTAATGAGATAAAATCACGCAACAGAGACTTCACATTTTTTCAGATTCACTAAATTGAAATCTTTATTTCCTGCAGCAATAAATTTCATCTAATGTTTTTTTTTTTCAGTTTTTTTTTTCTTTTAACGGAAAAAGAAATTGAATTTTCAAGTCATTAACTGCGCGAAGTTTTATCATACTGTCGAAAACAGGACCGGACACATAAAGATACACTTAAAACTCAATCCGCATGGGGAGATCAATAATCTGGAGGCTTAAAACTATGGTTGGTAACCATGACAACGACAACGTATAGGTTTCAATTATGTACACCGACAGCAGTGGCAGAAAAACCGACGACGACTCGTTGACATTTTGAACGAATGAACTTTGGAGCGTCTGCGACATCATTTCGCGAAATCATTAATGCGACCAGAACATTGGGTTGACATCATTCGGAAAACGCAATGAGATTATAGAATGAAAGAAAAAAAAACACCATTTTTTTTCGGCCTCGTTTAGGTTTAAAGTAATATTCATTTGGTTCCCGAGTGGTGAGATTAAAGTCGAGGGATATGTTTTAAAATACACCATTTAGCGCCTCTTGTTCTATCCAGATATTACTTATATAGAACTCTTTTATTCTACCTAAATATTACTTACGGTATTTAACCTTCTATGCAGAGGGCGCCTCAGTCGTAACTTATATATAGTCTTGCTCCTATTGCCTTTTATTTTACACGGATCGTCCAGATCCCAAGAAAATGATGATTTTCAATTTTTCTCATTTTTTTCAAATTACGTGCCACGTTCGGTGTGGCTAAACATCTAACATTAGAAACCCGCAATCAAAAATTAGGCTGGCCGGCCAAAAACTTGATCCGGCTGACGCCCGAAATCAGTATATAGCAGCGTCATGTGACGTCATATTGGCTACAAGAGAGATAGCTGCAAGGGACACTAGATTAAAATGGAGGGTTAAACAACGGCACTTCTAGTCAAGGCAGTGCTTTGAGAGCGGATTTCATAGGCTCAACAAAAAACGTTGTTTTCTCCAATCCCTTATGTTGCTAGGTTGTAATTGGAAAATAAAGATTCCACTTGCTTAAAAATGTCAGCAACTGCCAACAAATCGACAAAAATCGCGCGTTATAGGCCTAAGAAATCCACTCTTACTAGCATCGTCTTCAGTAAGACGGCCCTTCTTTCCCCCCCTCCGGTGACCCTTGCAGCTAACCCTGTTACTGGCTCCACCATAGAGTTATATACAATACTACTACGTTGTGTCACTGCCCTATAGGAAGGAAAAAACCAAGCAAAAAACCAGAATTGCTTTGTTGATATTATTATTCCGCGTTGTTTTCGTTATAGGTTAGGTCAGTTGCCTTGGCTCGAATTTCACCAGGCATGCAAAGAAAGTTTTCAGGAATCTTATTTTTTTTTATGCCTCCGCCCCAACCCCCTCCCACTTTTATTCCCCTTATAGATTCTTTCAATTGATGGCTAGACCACTGACGGATAAACTCAATCATTTCATTGTCAAGTGCAACATTTTGGATTGAGCATACAAAACTCAAAAACGTACAAAAACTTACCTTTCCCCTATGGCACATAAGACACGACGCCATGACAGCTTCGAATCACGTTTTTATCCAAAACCCACAAATCCGCGCAAGGTTTGGTCCTCAACAACATACGTCGACGAAAATTACGCAACAACACACGAAACTCTTCCCAAAGAAAAAGAAAAAAAAAACCGCAACAACAAAATAACAGTTTTCAAATCCTCACGTAGAAATCAGGAAATATTAAAATATCCAGAAACAGACGTGAACGACGAAACGTTTTGAACACACGACGCACACACTAACTTCAATTCTTCAAAACTGTTGCAAAAATCCAACACGAAAACGTCTCAAGCAAACAAAACTTCAAAGCGTAGAAGCTCTCAAAACTCGGAACGTTCTTCCACTTCCACAGTTTCTCTCAACTGATCTTAAAGCCAAGCAGTGAGCAGACGCTAGCTTGTGCACTGACTGTGCCAATTTCCTCCCAAACTGGGTCTTCGAAGCACCCCCCCTCCCCCCTTCCCTCCCATGCCACCGCGTCTCCCGGACTGCCTTGCCCCGGATAATTTACGATTTTTTGGCAGAGCGTCTACCAGCGTACGAGCTGTTCAAGAAAGAAAATAGGCACAAGAACGTCTCTTTTTCCCTAACCCCACAGCATTTTTCATGCGTAATGGCACCTTACTAGGGATTTAGGGGAAAGATGGCGGGAGGGGATGGGGTGGGGAGAATGAGGTAAAGAAGAAATTGCGACAAACATCCCCCACGTGACTTTCTTTAATGGCAGTGCTTTTCTGGGCCAATGTCAACCCTCTCTCTCTCTTTCGTAATTTCAACCCCAAGGGCAACTTTTTTGTTGTTGTTAAAAACTAACTTGTAACCCAAGTCATGTGCTAAGATGCTACAAGGTTAAATGTAGCGGACAAGGCAAATAAAAAAAATGCTAAATAAACATTACGTGTTATATTGAAGAATGGTGCAGGGAAAAATTGTCGTTAAAGATGCAGTAACGACGTAACAGCAAGAACAAAATAGAATACAGCTTGGTGGGCATGCCGCTAATCAGATTAAAGGGGGATTGCCACCAAATTACAAGCTGCTGCATCTATAGCCAATTACCGCTATCTAGTCCTGTCGGGGCGTCGGACAACCCTAACTGGAAAATCGACTAACGGGATAATTGTCTAATATCTGCATAAATAAAATAAATCTGAAAAATCGTCTAAACGGAATAGCGTATAATGGAAAATCATCTAAACGGAATAGCGTATAATATGGATAATCGTATAACGAATAACGTCTAACTGCGGTTTCTGATGTTACACGTATAGCCGCAGCGAGTGCGGCAGGGACATTAGACGATTTTCCATTATACGAATTTCCAGTTAGACGATTTTCCATTATATACGAATTTCTGTTAGACGACTTTCCGTGATAGTGTTATACGGTATACGTTCTTCCAATAATGCGATTTTCCAGTTAGACGATTATCCCTCGCCCCCAACAAACAAGCTACGTGCCTCCTTAATTACTGAGTGTAAAGTTGGTGGGCCCACGTGCACCAAAAAGCAAGCGGTAAAGTTAAGCCTAACGATATCACGGCGCTTTTTCCTATATATCGACCATTTATATCCGACTATATATCCGACCAAAACTTGAATACTGTGTACACGCCTGGTCACCCCATTACAATGGTGATATTTGCAGGTTGGAATAAGTTCAGAGAGCCGTCACCAGGCACTGTTCATCGCTGATGGGTTTGCCTTACGAAGAACGTTTGAAAAGACTTGACCTGACAACCCTTGATGATAGGCGTTTAAGAGGTGACTTTATCAAGACCCGTCAAATTCTGTATGGCGAAGTGATTTTGCCTGTCGACCTGTTTTTTCAACGCTCGACTGACATACGAACTAGAGGACACAGCATGAAGTTGATGAAACCACCAATCCGCACCATTGTTGGACAGTCTTGTTTCACTGTGAGAGCTATTAATTCTTGGAACGCACTCCCAGAAAGTGTTGTGACAGCACCTTCAACCAGCAATTGGAAAAGACAATACGATCTGACTCAGTGTTAAAGTGTTTTTGTTGCATGCTTTGTTGTGAACCGGTTACATAGGCTTACTTTCTTCCGGTATTAATTTAATTTAATTCGAAACGCAGATTTTGAACTGCTAGGTGGACGCCAACAAGTGACAGTGATATCGTTCACCATGACCGCTTGATCCCTGGTGCTCGTGGATGCACCAACTTTACACTCAATAATGAAGGACGTCCCTGGCCTGCTTGTTGCGTATAAAGAAATTTCTTGGCACATTCCTTCGCTTGTTGAAATGAAGTGCTACATATAAGAACTAAATAATGGTAGACGGCTCTAGATGTTGCAACCTGCCATTCAGTGAATAGGCTCCTTTAAAGATGATGCTAACGGTAGAAGGCTAGTGGCGGATCTAACGGGGCGTGTATATATACTCGTTTTGTTGACGCCTGTTACGCCGAAAATCAATCCATGAGTAAAATTCGGTGAAAGGGGAATTCTCGTTTCGCCGAATCAAAATATTTTTTTAAACTAATATAACGTTGGCGAAGTTAAAGATGCATTCCTACTTGGAAGGGATTTGTCACCGATTTTAGTTGCGGGATTTGATGTTGTATGTTTAGCCACAGTGAGCGCGGCAGCGTGAGCGCGAGGCACGTAATTTGGAAGCAATTATTCGAGAAGCGGGGTTTCCCGTCCTGCCCCGAAAATGCGGCAATAAGGCTATACGCACTACCTTAGGGGATGGTGGGGGGGGGGGGGGGCCCGCAGGAGGAAGCATCCTGTCCTCTCCCCTTTTAGAAGTCCCTTTAAGAATTACCGATTACATGTTATATACATTAGGGTAAGTTCTTAACACGAACTCACGTAAATAAATAATAAATCACAAAACTCTAGGGTTAAAGAAGCAGTCTGCATTAAAGACTGGCCTTGTGACCACTGTAATCGGAGAAGGAAAGAAAAGATAACTTCCCCCTTCTGGTACTCACACCCTTCTCGTGATTTGAAGACACTGACAGCTTATATGAACAGAAAAATGTGCCCCTCCCCACCCAAATTTTATACAAGGGTTGGGTTTTTTTGCCGGCAAAAACAGCTTTTTGCTGGGACAGTGGCAAAAACATGATTCCTAGCGTTTTTTCCGGTTATTACCGGCCAAAACTGGCAAAAACCTGCAAGCCGCTTCATACGCTTTATTTTCGCAGTAAAAGGTATTTTTCTCACAATATCTTTGCAAATTTGGGATAGTCACTTGCATTAATTTGCATAGATATTGTGAGAAGAATATCTTTTACTGTGAAAATAAGCGTATATGAAAGGTAAATAAGAAGTGAATATGAATTTTCAAAGCAAAGGATGGGACATTTTTAAGGGGAGCTTTAATAATTTGCCAATATTTGACTATTTTAGGGCAAACACTTTTTTTTTAAATTTGAATTCAAGTAGATTTTTGCCATATTTTTGGCCAAAGGGACGGAAACATGGGTTAAAACCATTGTAAAAATCGGTTTTAACCTCTCGTTGGCAAAAACCAGTCAACCCTGTTTTACACGTGTAGCACACAGCACCCTCAAGGCCGAAATTTCGGGGGAGGGGGGAATAAGGCCCTCTACACATTAAATTATCAAATTAACGAATACATTTCAGGTTTTCGATGGCTGATACAACCTGATGCAGGTACTACAAAGATGTCGATGTTAGAAAAACAACAACAAAAAAATACATCCTTTTGAGTCCGTTGTGCCCTTACGTAATTATTTATTATTTCGTCTATATGGCTAGCAGTAAAACATGCACCGTATCTTTTTCTTCGGAACACATAAAAATCACTTTTTTCCCCTTGAATTAAAATTCAAATGAATTGGATTAAAAAATGTAATGTGAGAAAAAAAAATCAAATTCATGCAATATCTGGTGTCAAATTCATACGAAGAATTTATCCGCAAACGTTTTTAGCATGAATCCTAGTGCGCCGTAACCATAACCGAAGAATACTGGCTCACCTTTCGCCCATTTCTTTCCATGCAACGAACGAACAGCGGAGAAGAAAAGAGAAGCCTCGACCGAATTTTGCTGATACAAGTGCGCGTTGTTACACAATCGTTTGAAAAGCATGGCCAAACGCCTCCATGAAAGGAACATCGGAGGCAAGAGATCCCTCTTTACAACGAATTCCACTCTCCTTACAACGAAGAGGTGACTCATGACGAGCCTCATCTAGATTAATATGATAGAGCGGCTGCCAGAGAACGTTGCGAGATAAAAATACCAAAGAAAATAAAACGAAAGGAAAAAATATTGGGAAAAAAAAACACATGCAAGGCTTCGCAAAGCTCCAAAACAAACAAGTTACGATTTTTCAAGTTTTTATAATGAGAGTAACGAGGTCAAGGGCATTTTTCATTTTTCAAATTCGTAAACTTGCACCTTGTCAATTTTTTTCCCGCTCGCAATCGTAATTTAAATAAAAATTTCATTTATTTTTTCCATGTTGTCGTGGGGAAAATACAAAAGGTCAAGGAATACAACTTGCACACGGGTTTTCGAATTCTTAATTATGTTTTTGAAAAAATATATATAATGACTTTTTACGGATCTCGTAAATAAAGTTTAAGGCCATTTTACAACAGTTTTTTTTAATTCAAGAATTATTCATGTCACGTTTATTCTTCTCTGTCGTGTCAACTGACAGCTTACGACCAAATCCAAGAAACAAAAGTTAAAAAAAAAAAAAAAAAATTTAAACCCCCCGACGAATCCCGCGAACGTTGTGAAGAGTCCCCGGGGACCCCCAACAACGCGACTAAGCAATGCCCAGTGGTTAGAGTGGTCGGCTACCAACCAAGTGGACGCCAGATTTCAATCCGCGAATGATTCTGTTGTATATGGGATTTTTGGAGAAATTTTCAGCCTTTTAAGACTTTTTTTGTAAGACGTTTTCAACTCTTTCACGTTCCTTGTAAGTAGTTTTCAACTTTTAGACGTATTTTTTTGTACGACGTTTTCAACTTTTAGACATTTTTCGTAAGACGTTTTCAACTTTTAGACGTTTTTCGTAAGACGTTTTCAACTCTTAGATGCTTTTGTCAAGACGTTTTCAACTTTTAGACGTTTTTAGTAAGACGTTTTGACGTTTTTCTTTAAGTTTTCGAATAGCTCGGCTCACAGAGGTCTCACGGACTTGTGGTTGGGATTAAAATGTGCGTACGGACGAGGGCTACCCTCACACCGAGTTTCATCAAGTTTACACGGCCAGTTTTTGAGCCCCGACCGTTTGACCTGCTGTGGGACTTAGCCATTTTTTCAAAGTTCAAATGGTGACGGAAGTTTAGTAAACTTATCAAAACCCTAATAAAGTTTTCAAACTTGTGTAAACCCTAGTAAACTTTCTAAACCTAAATTTGTGTAAAAACCTGTCTGTAAATACAGCTGCAAACCTATTTACGATGGCTTTTGGACTGAATCTTTATCTCCTTATTTCACGTTTAAAGGCCGGTTGCCACCAAATTAGCATTGCAGCATTTAGGCCTATCGAGTTCTCTCTCGCAGGAAGCAAAGGAATGCACAAAGCAAAACTTTTAAACGCAACAAACAAGCCACGTGACTCCTTAATTATTGAGTAAAAATTTGGTACACACTCGTGCACCTGGGAACAAGCTATAAAGCGTAACGATATTAGTGTCACTAGATGGCGCCAGGGGAATTTCTTTATATTTTTCAGTGGCGCCATCTAGCGACACTAATATCGTTACGCTTTGTAGCTTGTTTCCAGGTGCACGAGGGCGTACCAGATTTTTACTCAATAATTAAGGAGTCACGTGGCTTGTTTGTGACGTTTAAAAGTTTTGCTTTGTGCATTCCTTTGCTTCCCACGAGAGAGAGAAGTCGATAGGCCTAGATGCTGCAATGCTAATTTTGGTGGCCACCGGCCTTTAAGAAGTGTACCATTCGTTTCACTTTGAGTGTGGCGCAGCAAATAAGCGTCCCTCCAGTGACGAATGAAACGAGTATGTTCATGTGTATACATATGCACGTGTTAAATGTTTCCTATGGACGTTTCCTTTTGGTCGTGTATTTATTTAATTCTTGCTGAGCCTATGGCTTTCCGTCTTTAACCTGTCTGAACTAAAACTGTAAAAAAGCCAGCAGCTTAATGCTGAAACTTGTCTAAATAAATCAGTCTTGTCTAAACTTTAGTAAACCTGTTACAACCCAATACATTTTCTTTCTAATTGTTAAACCCTATAAACGTGTCTAAAACATATTTTTAATCCTAATATGTTTGTCTAAACCTTTTACAAACCCTATTAAGTTTGTGTAAACCTTTTACACACTCTAATAAGTTTGTGTAAACTTGTTTTAAGCCCACCTATTGTGTGCGCGGAGTATCTTGAGCCCTGCAGTATTTTATGAGCGGCTACGTCTTCCTGGAGGAGGCGGCTTTAATCGCCGGCCGCCATTGTTTTCATTACCAAGTTGGATATCAACAAGGCACTCTTAATACCAAAAAAGTACAATCGATTATCTGTGTTCGTTCTGTGGCGAACTCAAGATAGGCCGTGGACACTATAATAAGTTTGTCCAAACTTATTTTAAATCCGTTCAACTGTCTAAACCATAATTCGTTTATCTGCAATTCTGTAAACCTTAGTAAACTTACCTACGTAATCGGTAAAACCCTACACCACGATTCAGTTTACTGTAAACAAAGTGATAAAATACGTCAACAACAAAGGGGAAACAAACATTCGTCTATGACGAACACTACTTCAAATAGATTTTACACCCGATCACCCTTTGTTTCCGTTTCATTTGATTCACATAAATCATTAACAACCTCTGATCTTTAATTCGAAACCCAGACATGGATGGTGTCCGATATCTCAAAAAGATTTTAAACTGAATGGCGCGCCGGGCTGAGTCACACTCTGCACTTTAGTATCGACGTTTGCCAAAATAATTAGTGCACGTTCAGCATGTCGCTGACCTAGTGTGCGCAGCGTCCGTTGCCAAATAGTGACGAACGACGTTACTAACAAACAAACGCGTATGATGATCGTGCATGCGGCCCTAATACTGGGAGCAAAAATTAAAATCTAAACATAGCACCCCGAAAAGCTTGCACCGAGAAAGCCCTGAGGTCTTTCCGCCGATACATGACGTCATGCGCGGCGGAAACTGACGTCACCGGTGCCCTGGCGGCGGGAAAACGAGCCAAAACGACACCCAACTTAAAATGAATGGCTTCCCGTGGTTCATTAATCAGAGCCACTGATTTGTAAGATCGGGACCTCGTTTTTTTTTTTCTTTTTTTTTTTTCGCGTTATCTAACCTGGTCGTGGTGCAGCTATCTATGAACGACAACGCTGGAAGCGAAAGTGTGTGAAATATTGTGGTTGTTGAAGCGTTGAAAACTTAGAATTTATGGTTGAAAATTTGCGGTTTTTCGACATTGATCGGCAACAGTTATCTGTTTTCGCGAGGCAAAACGCCGCTGACATCATTAATCGCATAATTTCCAGAAACGGTAAGCTTTAAAAGAACGTAATAAACTAACAAAAATCGTTGTGACTAAAGGCCAACTGGATTAAAGATTAGGAATAAACGGAAACTAGCTCATGAGCATTTTATCTTATACAAGGGCTTCTCTCAACAAACCCTCTACGGTGAAGAAATGTATTCGAACCACGGTAAATGCATAGGATTTTTTTCAAATATTCACAGGAAATTCTTTTATTTAGTTATCAAGGAGCACACGACAGTTCCTGTTACTCCAATTCGTGTACTATTTGTCGAAATTGTGCTCGTAATTCTCACTGCTAATTTCAAGGTTCGTTTCAAGTTTTGGGAGAACCACTCGGTTTCTACTGACGCCATTGATCAAGTGACCAAAACTCTTGCCTAGCCCTACTTTCCACAGTGTGTTTTCCTTTCACACAAGCCTCAAATCGAGCGTCACACATCGGAAACAGATTCTTAACATATATGAAAAATTATTTTTTTAAATACTAGAATGCTGTATTGACGATATTCGAGGTTCGATTCACCTTTTAGAATCGCACACACGCCTATGTCGGTTATTCACAATCAAGAAAATCTGCTGATTGTCTACTTTCAACGTTGTTTTGTTTTAATTTGGTGACTTACATGGCATAGACAAAACCACAGCTGTGCTGGCTACATGTATGGAAAAACAAAAAAAAATTCAAAAAACTGTCAAATTTGAGGTTTCTGTTGACCTTTTAAAATGGCTCACAACCCTATTTTGGGCTCGTTTGTTTTATCTGGGCTTTAGGAGGGAAGGAAAAAAAGCTGGCACACTTGTCACTAACACCACCTGTCGGAATGAAAGAAATTGTTGGGGTTGTGTAAATGTTAATATTAAATGAAAAACACAGTCGAGCTAATATTATGAACAGCTAATTTTCATAAATAAATGTAGATGGAACCCTATTTCCATTGTTTTTTGGACTTAAAGGCGCCTGTCACCATTTCGATAGCGTTGCCCATATTCTAAACACAGCATCCACGTTCCAAATTCTCCGTCATCCAATTGGCTGATGTGGGCCACGTGATCTCGTTTACGTTATGAAAATCGTGGCGCTGCTGCGAATACTGTTGTTCCATTTTTTTATTTACCGCTATTTTCATTATATTGCTCGAAGATTCTACGGTGATGCATCTAGGTGTTGAAACGATGAAAAGGCGCCTTTAAGTGTCAGACGGCCTGACCGGGAATTAAACCCTCGACCTTTTGAGACCATTGGCCGAAAGTATACAGCTAAGCCATATACTGACACAGCCTTAGCGGTAGAGCTTCGGCGTTTGGTCCCAAAGGTCGAGGGTTCAAATCCCGCTCAGGCAGGCTGACAGAGTCCAAAAGGCAACGAAAATAGGTTTGCATCTGTGTTTATTAACCGTTCTCGAGCCCATTTGGCTTTCTGCCCCGTTTATCTGACCGCTGGGTGATGCTTGCTTAAGTTGTTTGGGTCTCCGTGATCACTCACTATGCATATGGCACACGTTGGGACTTAAGTTGCGTTTAACTTCTACTTGGTGTCATCTAGGATGTACCCGACAAGCAGACTCACGGCTTAATGCGCAGCCATCAGTGATCTTCCGCTTTGAGATTATGGGATGGTAACCCCCATTACGGCTAAACACGGTGAGCAAATTCAGTGGCAATAACTCAAATATGTTGAAGAAACTTAAGTCCGGCAATTGGGGTAAAACACGCACAGCTACAGTTAAACTGCGACACTGTTTGCAAAATTTATCCAAGCACAGGCAAAAGTTTGAACTAATTTTCCAATGGAGCAGTGACACGACGTAGCATTATTGTATGTAACTCTATGCGGGAGCCTTAATGGGTTAGCTGCAAGGGGCACTGCAGAGAGAAACAGAAGGGCGTCATACTGAAGCCGATGCTGTGAAGAGTGATTTCTTAGGCCTAAAACGCGCGATTTTTGTTGTTGGGGAAAACAACGTTATTTTAAGCCTAAGAAATCCGCTCTTCCGTTGTTTTTCCCTCCATTTTTATGCAGTGCACCTTGTAGTTATGCCCTCCAAAACCCATACTGGTGCCAACATGGCGGCAAATGTCGCTGTCACTGCGATGTCAATTGATTTTATAAATCAATTTATAAAATCGAACAGCTATAGAGCAGATTTTATAAATTGATTTTTGTATCGCTTTTAAGACATACAGCGTTTTCACATTTGTGGCAACCAGCCTGTAAACATACCAGTATGCTTTACCTTGCCACAGACCAGAGTGCATGATTACGACAGGAGTGGATGATGAGTTTCTCACGAATCTCATTCACGCGAGAGCATAGGCGAGAACGGTGGGCACCAGGTGTCCGCCATGTTTCTTACGTTTTTAAAATGGTTGTTTTAATCCGAAGTTGTTGTTATGTTCTTCCTAGGGCATTACAATAAATTTGTAAATAAAATAAATAAATTGTAGGAATGGCCGGCCTCTCGCGAATCTCGTTCAGAAAAAAACAGAAAGTTAGTTAGTGCCATTTTGGCACTACCAGCGTCGACCGGCCAAGCGCCGGAAGCATTGCCGGCTGCGATGGTTTGGAATGAATGGTTTCTACGCAACCCCCTGGTGGCATGTTCTACAAGTCGTGTTGGTGCGCAAGGGTTAGATGATTCAGCAGCAGCCATGTTTATCTTTTTTTTTTCAAAATGCCGAGGAAGCTGGGAGGTAAATATGCTAGATATCGTTGCGAAAGTTTAAAAATACACAGGCATCCATCATATTGCTACGAACAATGCGATTATGTGAAATATTAATAATGGCGGCATGCTGGTCGTCTCAAAGCCGAAGCGGCGTTATTTAATTACTTTGACCAAAACATGAGTATAAAGAATGCACAAATTGCCAGTCCGAAAAAGATTTCGCTGCGCATTTTGATGGCGCCGATCCGCAAATCACGATGGGCGATCGCCGCTCAAGGCAACTCGCATCCTGGTTGAGCAGAGTTCAAAACACCGGGAGATCTGGCTAGGTATATACACTCGTTAGCTCCATTTAAAACCACGATCGGCTAAATAGCAACCCGTAGTGGGTTCAGCTACATTAATACACCCGTATTACCAAGAGTTGATTGGATTAAGAGCGATCTAGATAGACAAAATGCTATATTTCAGCCAATCGCACCTCCAGGGCACCCAGGTTCCAATTGCAGTTTTATGATGATTCCACGCCCTTGGAAAACATAAATTCACATATCGGGCCTCAGGGCGCGTTTACGCAACAACTCGCCTTTGCATTCTCGCAGCTAGAACTCAATCGCGATGGCAAAGGTGACATAGCCATGGTAACAACGCTAAATGGATTAGCTAAATCCGACATCGTTTGAGTAAATACTTTCAGTCTTATAATCCGTGCCAATAATATAAAGAATTTCTCATGACGAAACAATTTTCCCAAACGCTTCTGAACTCACGTTATTTGCTGTTTTCGTTTCGAGGCGGCAGACATAAAAACCGCCGCCATGTTGGAATTTGAGGTGAATTCTAGCTTCTAGCTGCGAGAATGCAAAAGCGAGTGGTTGCGTAAACGTGCCTTCACTTGGCCCTTCGAGAACTTAAAAGATTGTATAGTGTAGAAAACATTCGCCAATGCACATTATAGGCCTAACTACTCAAATGTAGGCCTAATCACAGGAATGTACTAGGCCTAATTCCATATAATAATAATAATAATAATAATAATAATAATAATAATAATAATAAT
>JAHWFP010188085.1:0-20447 GCA_023313725.1 Lithobius niger
AACCGTGCGACCATAAATGTTAAAAATAAAATCTGCTATTAGGAATTTCCCCCCCCCCCCCCCCAAAAAAAAAGAAAGGAAAAAAAAAGAAAAAAGTAGGAGATCTGCGTCCACTACAATCTCTTTGGGCTTCCTGGTTTAATACTGTGTTGATTTATGTCACACTTACTTTTATAGTGTCAACTCATAAAAGCAAAGGTCTTGATAGCTGAACAAAAGTTTCATTAATTTTAATACACCACGAATTTACGGTCATAATCTTCTATAGAAATAGCACAAAGCTAATTAAATTTCATTATCACAAAGGCATTGTTAGGACCAGCTGTTTGTTGGCTGTTGGCAGCTAGAATTCACTTACGGCCGATGTCTTCTACATATAATCTTCAGCTTGAATTGCAGGTAAGAAATTTCAATTTCTGTGAAAAGTACGGGATGGTACTAAAAAAAATTCACTATTTTGTAAGGCAAGTTTTTCATTGGTTTATGCAGTGGTTGTTGAGAATAAAGATAGATATAATAATTTCCTTTTTTTTTTTATCTCGTATTCATTAAAATACATCAGATTAGAGACTAATAGCGTCTCCGTTCAATACGGATTAGAGACTAATCACACAGTGTTGCCTTTTCATACGCTTTAGGCCTAACGCACAAAGCATCAGTAAAAAAAAATGGAAGAAACGGCGTTGTCTGTCGTCCCCATTCTAATTTATTATCGATTACCAAAATTTACTTGCGATCGGAGTTTCTGAATTCACTGCACAAAATTGAAAGGATTTATTTTATTTTAATAAATCACAGAATAAGTAAGATAATCATCCACAAATTATAAGATGTGATGGTAAAATAAAACCTAAGCCTATCAAAGCCGTCAAAGCAAGAACTCATGGGTATTTCGTCCCAACGCACAGATGTACGAACTGTTCGTATGCTAACAGATTGTAGTTTATACCGAAATGTATCAAATTTCTTTCACAAATGTATGTCCATACAATTAAAACGTTAAAGTGACCCTCCGTTCAAACACGGACGGACATTTCAGTGGTTTAATTATAAAGACAGACAAGTTGTATTCTTATATGAAATCACAAATAAGACTCTCTTGGGTGAAATAACACGTTAAGTTTCAGCCAATGAAAGTATACGTGACATCAGAACAAAAATGGCGACCGCCAAGTTTTGTACGTAGTGTATCAAGCCTATACCATGTACTGACCGAAAATTGTTTTCCTTAGAAAGTAGTGATATCACCCTCCTAGACGGAGGATTAGCTTAGCGGTTGTTAGTTGGTGGAGGTGGTATCACTACTGTCTAAGTGGAGCACTTCTTGGTCAGTATATGGGTTAGGCTTGGAACACCATGTAGAAAACTTGTGGTCGTTTTGTGGTAGCAGTTTGTATTTTAACGTCACTACTTGTACTGTTTGAAACTTTGCGGGTTCTTTCACCCAAGTGGGTTTTGTTTGTGATATCAGTTCTTTTTTAGTTTTTAAATCATTTTTTGCCAAACCGAAAGTTAACCATGTATTTATATGATTTTCTTATGACCACGTTAAAGCGTTTCTACGTTTTTTTTTTGCGCGTTGTTTCGCGTTTTTCGTTTTTCTGTAACCCTGCTACAGATTAATTAAAGGTTCTTTCAAATGTGTACACTACTTTCCCTAATGGTTTCATGAAAATGTAAAGTGCTCCACGCATTTTTATGCAATAGGTTACAATTAAAGTATATCGTGAACAATAAACGGTGCGTCAGTTGTATATGTACGAAATGTATTAGAATTTCCAGGCCAGCTACACTGTCTGTTTCATAAAACAACCCACCCCATCCCCGTGTTGCAAACGGTGCGTCAGAATTTCCAGCCTAGCTACGCTGGCAGTTTCATAAAACAACCCACCCCATCCCCGTGTTACAAACGGTGCGTCAGAATTTCCAGCCTAGCTACGCTGGCTGTTTCATAAAACAACCCTCCTTCCCTCCCCATGTTGCAAACAGTGACATCAAACAAACCCGTTCGCTCAATTATTTTTGGCTGGCTAATAAACGCTGATTGAGTGAGCGAACCAGTCTGTGTATTTTTGCGCGTTTTAAATATTTAACCGAGTCTCACTCTTTCTTTTAGTTTTAATCTTCCAGCGGTTTATGCCAGTGGTTCAAAAAAGGGTTCAAGTGGTTTTAGCCCACTTCAGGTTATGCTAGCGCTGTATACATCGTTTAAACAATTTTAATTTTAGCTGCCTAATGATATGATGGTATGGTAGATTAAGTAATAGTTATAGCCATACTTTTGCAACAATGGTCCGCTGATAAGTGGATTTTGGGCCACTTTTTTTTTGACAGATTCCAAGGACTGAAAGATCGTCCGAGGCCGAAGGCCGAGGATGTTTCTTTCAGTCCGAGGAATCTGTCAAAGAAAAAGTGGGCCAAAAAACACTTATCAGCGGACCATTGTGGCAAAAGTACGGCTATAAGTTTCTTATGACCATACTTTTCGTTCAACATAGGCACTTTCAGATCAGCGCCAATTCTCCATTTCATGGCGGTTTTATAACAATGTGTCGTCTCAAGAGATGCATGTTGGCGCTGCGTGCATGTTCATTGTTGTCTGCTTATTCATTGTTGTGAATTCCAAACTGCGTTTATCACAATGGTAGCCAAGTTTTGCCCAATAGATTTGGGTGTTTCGAATCTTTTCTCTGGCGAGGACGATGAATTGCTTAGCCGGGTATGCTTGTGTAACGAATAGGCTAATGAAGTCCAGCCTCAAGTAAGTAACAGATTTATATGCAAGTGACTTCTGATGAACTTCAGCTTCAAAATTCAAGGCAATGCGTTAATTTGAGACGTTCAATATTTTGGGAGTTAAATGTTTATAGGGCGTGGGTAAATGAACGTAACCGCCGTTCTGGTCCTGATGGAGAGCAAGTCCAGTGGACATTTCGTTGACTGACCGACTCTTTTAATTTAAAATAAGCACGTGCTGTAAAATAAAAGTATTCCTTTTTTTTTTTTTTTTAGTCAATCCTGTTAGTAAAACGCTGTTGTATGTGTTTCAGGTAAAGCATTTAAAAGCGTTTTTTAGGTGTGCCAAAAAGTGTTTATTTTAAAACACTTGTTTGAACCGGGTTTAAACATTTTAAAGTGGGCAGGATAAGTCGGCAGGCCCACTTATCCTTCCCACTTATCCGGCCCACTTTTGAAGAATGCGTTAGTAACATAGAAAGCATTGTTGCAACTGGGCTGATACGGGATTTAGCAGCCGACTTTACAACAATGAAAACGGCAAAAGTATGGTCATAAGTTTCATTGTACACAGAGGCTTCATTGTTGCCGGTAACTTTGCCACGTAGCAATGGTTTAAGGTAATTGTTACTTCTTACTGTTGGTTACACGGACGGCCCTGTAATTAGCACGGCCGGCAGGCAGTGCTTATTAGAGTTCGTTTGCGCACGAGAATTTTCAAAAACTGGACCGCAGGCGTAGGAGCGGCTAACAATATCAAAATGTTACAATGCTACAACATGTAACAATGGTGCAACAATATGCGAGGCGCACAAGATCGCATTATAGCTCACTCGAACAAAACGCAACGATGCTCGGGCGCGGGGTAAGTAACATTGTCGTGGTATCTTCTTTATTACCGTTTTAACTCGTTACCGAGAACCAAAATGAAATGATCTTGATTTTCACTTAAATCTTTCGGTTATAAAACATAGGGTGTGAAGTCTTTAATTTTGAGGCCCTCAAAATCGGGCCGCCGACATGACTGAATGACTTATTTTCTTCAATGCGGGCTTCGGAAAGCCAGTTGAATTGTGTCCGCGATTGTTTGTCATGATACTGCATATGCCTGCAACAATACAGAATCAACTACCCATCAGCTGATACATGCTAACTCTAGATGTGTTGCCAACAAAAAACAAACGTGGGATAAAGTGGGCAGAACCTGAACAGAAATACGCATCATATCAAAAACCAGAACTGGTAAAAGGGGTCGCCAAGTTCCGAATGGTTCGGCCCTTCAAAGGAGTGATATCAACACACCAAAACATTCACCAATTTAATCGCACCGCTTAATAATTCGAAGGTTAAATGAAAACTAGAACATTGCTACTTTCGGTAGCAATGTTCAAGTTTTCATTTAACGTCCAAGTATTATTCGGTGCGATTAAGTTGGCGAATGTTTTGGTGTGTTGATATCACTCCTTTAAAGGGCCGAACCATTCGGAACTTGGCGACCTCTTTCACCAGTTCTGGTTTTTGATATGATATCACTTTTTTTTTTGTAATTGTGTATTGACTGAACTCCACTACCGTGCAGATGAGTAATAAAGTGCCACGTCAACAAGAAATTGGTTTTCAACAATTTGCTACTACCTTTTGCCTATAGGCCGAACTATTCTCAACTTAGTCACCTCTTTATTGGTTTTTGGTTTGGTTTTAATTTAGTTGTAATTTGTTGTATTTAGTTAGTTTTGGTGTGTTGATATCACTTCTTTTGAACGGGCGAACCACTCTCAACTTGGTGGCCTCCTTACCAGTTTTTGGCTTTGTTTATGTTGCTTTGTTTTTACACTTAGTTTATTTTTCGTGAATTGGACGTGAATACAATTTCTTTGTAACGTTGTTTAGATTTATCGTGATACACTAGTGTGTGCCTAGGCACATGTTCTCATTGTTGGAACTTTGGCCGTCCAATGAGAGACGATGCCGACAATACTAACAATGGTTATAACAATATTTTCGTACTTACGCGCCCTCCCTTGCCATCCCTGTTACTTCCCCAGGCTCCAAACCATAAAAGGTACGCAGTTCGTATTGTACTGCACCCATTCGTCCAGTTTCATAGCTGGAAGCGTTCCCGTTATCACGGAATCGATGAATAATCACTCTATGGGATTTAACATGGGGATGAGAGGACTAGCTAGCTAGCAACTAGGTAGTAACACATTTTCAACGTTATTGAGGGGCAGACTTTGCATTGAGAGCAGCATAGCTAGCATTCAAACACGAGTAAATTTTTGTCAAGTGGGTTGGTTATTGCTCTCGATTTCAACACAATTTAAGCTTTTGTATCGCATTATTATTTTTCCCCAAGTACCTGACATGTGCCCAACTATGCTTCAAGATATAAGACACTGACGCTATGGCGTTCCGCTACAATGGTTTACAACCTCAACAATTGAATTGATGTGATGTTTGTTGCCTAACTTGGCGCGACACACTAGCGTGTGTCTAGATTTCTAATATTCCGTTTTTTCGCAAACAAAATTGGGTGGGCAGTGGACATACCATACACAACGTAGACCAAATCATACCAATTTCGATAAAACGGACGCGAAAAAAGGCCAACAAATTTACTGAAGAAAAAACGGCTTCGCCGTTTAGAAAAAAAAAACATTAGAGCTCGTATCCCCATACTCACAGCCGTGAAGGTAAACGAATAAAAACGGATTAGAGTTCACTCGAACGCAACGAACTATAATTTGAACTCCAAATCCAGGGAACAAGGATTGTGACATGCCAGCCTCCATGCACACGTAAACAAACATGTACATCACTAATCAATCAAACAAAACGGTTGGACATTTCAAAAAAATACCCACACAAAATGAACACGTAAGTACTCACATGCTAAAACAGAAACCATCAAACACAAGCAAAAAAACTGCCTAACTAGGAGTCTGCTTGGCTCAGAAATTATAAATGCTCATAAAATACTAACATAGCCACTCACACGAAACACACTTAAAATATAAAACAACAAACACAGACAAATATTAAAAAAAACCTGTATGATACACAAATTAAGCGCACATACACACACACACAAACATTAAACATTTTAAACACAAACTGCGTTCACACTGACATAACAATTGCGTGAAAACAGTCGTTATTCCCTGGAATTGGAGTTCAAATTATAGTTCGTTGCGTTCGAGTGAACTCTAATCCGTTTTTATTCGTGTACCTTCACGGCTGTGAGTATGGGGATACGAGCTCTAATGTTTTTTTTTGTTCAGTTAATCAGTTTTTTTGTTCAGTTAATCTTATATTATACGGCAAAGTTTCTTTGCCTAGAAGTTGAAACTGGTACGTTGTTGCCTTGAAAGAAGTTGAAATTGGCACATTGTTGCCTCGACTAACAATTTTCTCTGCGCGGTCGCCACAGAGGCATGTCTTAAATGACGTCATGCACGAAGGACAGTTATTTTTCACACGGCACGGACCACTCAAGCCAAACCGATAAACTGGGAGTTGGGGGGGGGGGAGTTCATTTTTGGGGTGTAAGTAGCGCGACTGGTGGCAGAATCGGTGGCTAACTGGACGACGCATCGAATGTCTAACGTTAAGCCTTTACGAATAGATAGCCTCGGAACGTACGCCTTCAACGTATAACAGCGAAAAACTAAGTCCCAGCGCGAGCTTTGAGAGGGGGGCCCCGGGGACCCCGAGCAAAGCGGGCAGTCGCAGCGCAGTGGTCAGCGTCGTTGGCTCCACATCGAGAGAATGCAGGTTCGAATCCGAGAACCGACCCACGTACCAAACTTTAAAAAAAAGGGTCTGAAAGTTTTTTCAGGTGGTTATGGGTTATTGGTTATTGGTAGCAACCAAGCATTTTCTCAACCCTCATCTAATACAAATGAATTAACCCCAGTTACAACATTTTCCTCTTAGAGGCTATAATTTAGTGAATTACTGTAATTTTATACGGTTCTGTGGCATTCCATGTTTCTCCCTTGGTCATATTAAAAAATAAAAATAAAATTAACACAATTTAAACCATGACATGTATTGTTTTTTTAATTTTCAGAAACACTATGAAGATGCTAAAAGTGTATTTACACGTGTGCTTCTTGCTCGCATTAGTATTCCTGGTGGCTGGTAAGCTTACATAACTTAGTTTAATCACCTGGAAAATTACCTGCATTGTCTTTCATGAAAAAAAAATTCCAGCAGTGTTTATCATGCGTGGTATGCAGAAAGTATTCTACTTCAATGAACCCACCAATTCCCAGAAGTATGTTTATCTCTGACTTGTCATAACCTGCTATTTTTTTTTCTTCAGTTAGAAAACATCAATGTATGACATTAAACTTGATTTTTATGTTCTCAGGATGCAGAATGTGCAGGATGTCCCTGTGGTCGCCATACCAATATAATCTGAAAAAAAAAAAACGGATATTAATATTATTATTCATCTTGGCAGGTAACTTCTGGTATGTGTCTTAATAAGGGTTAAAAAACGTTATAATGTTGCAAATATGCTTAAAATCTTATACCCTGGTTATATGCATTCCGACTCATATGAATTCAGCACCATGCTCACTCGCGTGAAGTGATTTGATTATTTTGTTGGTCCTTTTATGACATAAATAGAGAACAGACTACGAAAATAAATGCTGAACTTTATCATTTGGATCACCAAAAATACAGATGATTTGTTTTCGCATTCTGTAACCAAAATGAACAACAAATGGCAGAAAGGGATAAATTTAAGAAGTGGTATTCATTATCAGAAGGACACTCGTGCTGCTAACTACTGGCTATGTTCAACTAGTGTTAGGTTTAAGCGTTAGTTTTACAAAATCTGGTTTAAGCGTTACTTCTACAAAATTTGGTCAAACGAAATCCTACAAGACAAACCCCACGAGAGTCTTCCTTAAAACCTCCAATTAATTGAAATTATGCAATAATTTGTAAAAGCTATCACCAGTGTAGTGGTGATCTCACAGCAGAAGAAATCCGTAGGACCTTCGACACTTTATAAAAAAAAAAAATAGCAAAAACTGTATTTAGATTAAAGGTCAAGGTGTAAAGCTCTATCTCCCTCCCTCTAAAAAATAAAATAACCTAACATAAATGAGTGAAACAATAAAAATGGACACAGTAGGTGTTTAAGACGCCGTGATAACACTGGTTTAAAACGGCGTGTTACCCGATTCCTGATATTCAGCTGTGGCATTACTTATAAACTTCTTTTAGTATCTTGTCTTGCACACTTTTATTATTTCAATGATTCTCAGTCACTGACCACTAATCATGAACCAGCCAGAAGAAGGCCATCACAACCTATGAAATACAGGCTAGAAAAATACGTTCTGTATTACGCTATTTTTTAGGTTTAGTATCATTATTGTATGAATACAATATACCCAATGATGTGGTCAGAAGGCTAGACGACGAGAACCGATGTTTTCGTAATTATGACAGGAAAACCCAAGCAGATTTGTGTACTATGAAGGAATGAGAAGAATGCAACGAGACGAGTTGTCAACGTAACGAGTTGAATGAGTTTCACTTCCGGACTCGGAGGCTTAAAGTGTTTCAGATTTCAGTGTTAAGCAAAAATCTGCTTAACACTAAAATCTGTGATAATATACAGATTTTATAATAAATTGTTTCAGTCTTATCAAGCATAACAGATATAAATTTGTATAAATGGTCTGTGGTTGACTGAAATATTACAGCAATAATAGCGTATAATTGGCATGGTAAACATTTTATTTCAATAACGTCATTAAGGAACTTGTGCTCCCTACTAATAGCCATTGTTTGACTGCGAAAATGTGTAAACCGTTCTCGATGAAAACAGTTCAACTAATCACCTAAAATTCTCTACGGATTCGAAATAAATATCCAATTCCATGCATCAGTCTTTATAGTCCTTGTGTTTTAAACTGTCGCTGATTGATGAATCGTGAGCAGATTAATTTCGCTCACCGAAAACGTAGATGTTTTGAACAACCAACAATGCCATATCCGTTATGATATTCGAAACTTACCATTGGTTCATTCCTTGCAATCGGTTTCATTGCGAACTAGCACTGTCAGGCGTCACAAAATGGCGTCTTTCAATTTACGACATGCCCCTATTTTGACGCATGAAAGCGGTCCACGGCCTTTTGTTTTGGCGCTAATGACCTAGCTGTCGACGCGCCATTAAGCCTCAATCCCCCCCTTTCGTTTTGCACTCTAAAAGCCTCTCTAGCACTTGCAAACATCTTGGTAACACGGTGCTTCTGATAAACGACTCATGACTGACATAATAGACCTTTGCGGGTCTGCGATTACAAAGGTCTAACAATCTCCAACCATGAACACAGTGCAAAATCCCCCAAGAAAAACCGAAAAGGTCAATTAGCCTAATTCATTTGTATTATCTTTACAGGCCGCTGCCCATCAAACAATCCATTTCACATAGGTGCTATAGGGAAAGTTTGCAAAGTGCCAGACAAACCAGAGTTTTCTGAAGCATGCCCAGCCGGCCAGCTTTGCTGTCCATTCACTAATAGACCAGATTTGGCTCATCACTGTACTGTAGCAGGTAAGTTTCAACTACGTAGTTCCATGAAGCAAGAGTTTTCCAATTTCCATCACTTACTTATTTAGCAATTTAGCTATAAGAATATTATAATTATCTGTACTTCCTAGAAAAATACAGAAGTATGGCAGTCAAGTTTTTTTCCAAATATTATTTTTTGGTTTTCCTTTTTTTATCACTGACGTTAGTAAAGCAAGATATAGATATTTGAGTAGCACTTAAATTCTCTTGCGAAATTCGCCACTAATTAAATATGACACCTATCGTCACATTTAAAAGTGAGCCATATACGAAAAGATTGATCTGATTGTCAGATTTTGATGTGATTTTTTTTTTATATTTCTAAAGCAACTTCTGGAATACTAACAGAAGGCCAAGGAAACCTAAATCCCCATTATATCAAAACTGCGATAGTAACCACTTTCAATTTTTTTAAAGAAAATTGCCACAAGGTTTTAGGTTCAAGTCCATTAGAAACCAAAAAAAGAGAAATAGTCTAATTACGGTTTCTAGTTGCTATGAAATGTCCATTACCTTTTTTTAGCATTCGCCTTCTCAATGCTGTTTTAGTTATAGAACAATCGAAGATTTCTTTCCAGGCCGCTACCCTCCACGCAGGTTTCTGCGCAGCCTCCATCACATAAAAGCCTGAGCGGAGCGATCCGTCTCATCTTTTCTTCTCTAACCACGCCACGTGCTGTTTTCTGCTTGACGATCCCGTTCATCGATCCTGATCCCATGCCTCGTGCTAAGGGTACACAGAGGGAACAATCTGGTTCCCGCCGATCCTGGGTCATCGATTCCGATCCTCGAGCCTTTGGATCCGGAAGAAAGTGTCGTGCTTCTTGATCCTGTTGACAGCCCTGTCCGATCCTCAGCACCGATGCATCCCTCTGCTGCACCGATCCTGCCTTGCAATACTGTAACTACTTCGCCGATCCCTTGTGGACAAGCTGTCTGGGATCAGGAATCGGGGTCTCTTTCACAAGAACTGCTCAGGAGAAAAAATCTTTACTCTCAACTCAAGCTTCAAGCAAAGGCCCGCAAACGAGCAGCTAAAGCAGCGATGACACCTTCTCTGCAACTGCTGGATCTTTCTTCACGAACCTCTCAACGTTCCGTTCCTTCTCGGGCTGTCACTGCGGCTCCACTCTCTCGTGAGCAAGTACACTCCCTCATGGATTTGGCGCTGAAGACCTTCAAGCGCAAGGCCTCTTCCGATCCTTCGCTTCCATCTGCCTACACCAGTTCCTGGGTTGCTTCAGCTTCCAAGAGATTCCGCCTCACCGATCCCGTTCCTGATTCTTCCCAAGGTCTCGATCCGGCTCCGATCCCGACTCCGCCACAGCCAGTACCACAGTCCTTGGCTTACCACTCAACGGATAATGCCGAGGATCGATCCTCTCATCATTCCCACAACTATGACAACCAGGTCCCTGGATTCCCAGGCGAACCTGATCCTGCAGATATTCCTCTGCCAGACCTTCTAATAACAGTAGAAGCCATTCTTCCAGACTGCTTCCTCTACAAACCTGCTCCCGATGCCCTTCGATCTATCAAGAACCGACAACTTTCTACAGGTCTCGGCTTTGGCCTTAGAGATCAACCCGCACATCAGCCACCGCTCTTGGGTCAATCAACTACGTTGTTAACCATGTTCCTCCGCAATGGTGGCTTGCTTCTTGGCAATGGTTCTCCCCTGGAACTATACATCGACATTCCTCCTCCTCGACACGGCAAGGAGCCATCATTCTTCCGATCCTCTGGTAAGGGCACAACGAACCCCCGAAACTTCGACACCTAACCACAATCTGAATTCCTATCCGCTGAATCTAACATGGATTTTGGTTCAGCATTGTCCCTTCCACACTGACCCTCTGTTCCAGTGTTTGTGCTCCGTGACACCGACTGCCTTATGCATCTTAGTCTTCAGGTTGCCTCACAAGCCGATGTTCTCAATACTGCGGCAAATGCGCTGTGTGAACACCTTAACATGGATACTCCTCCCGCAGACACCAAACAGTTGGCATTCCTCATTAATCAAGTTTTTCGTAAAGCATGCTTCGCAACATTCCACTCCATGAATTGGTTCACCAGGGCCCTATTTAACTCTACGATCCTTCTGCGAGAGATTGCTCTAAATACCTCTCCTAGTCTTCATGACTCTACTCGATCCACTCTTCGTAACCTCCGATCCATGAGACCGTTATCCTGTTCATTTCCATGCTTGCGCCTCATCTTGACGTTTCTCGCAAGCCGCAGCCCGCCCGCTACAGACGGCGATTACGTTCCCCTAAACACTCTCAAACTGGAGTTACTAAAAACAATCCCTCCGGCTCAAGAAACCTCGATCCTTATCCAGCCACACTCCGCAGGACCGCATCACCAGTCCGATCCTCCAATCAGCCTCAGGGACGCCGACGATCTCCTTCCAAGCAAGCCACCTCAGACAGACGTAAACGATTTGCCTCGCCCGGTCAACGATGTCGTGGCCGTCCCAAATTGACAACTCGCTCTTCCTACAACCTGTAGGAGGTCGTCGCCGTTTCTTCACATAGAATTGGAAGTCCATCACTACTGATTCGGCAGTTTTCTCTATCAGCAGCATCGGTTTTATCCCCAGGTTTCTTTGTTCCCCCACCAATCGGTCCGCCTCCATAGACAACTGAGTCGCCGCCCTCAGCCGACCTGTCCTCCGAAATTCAGTCTCTCCTCTGCAAGCAAGCAGTACATTAGTATTTTCCTTTGTCCCAAGAATCCCAAGGGGGATTCCCGTCTGATCTTCAACCTCAAGCCGCTGAATCTGTACATCGACAATCTGCACTTCCAAATGGAAACAACAGAATCGATCTGCACATCGTTACGTCTCAACGATTGGACGGTCTCCCTGGACCTCGCCGATGCCAACCTACACGTTCCTTTGCATCGGTCCGTCCGACACCTATTTCGGTTCCTCCACAACGAGGCAGTGTACGAATTCTGCTGCCTACCGTTCGGCCTAAATGCTGCCCCGAGGATCTTCACCCTCGTGCTTTACCCGATCCTCACTTATCTACAACAGCATGGTATTTGAGTCCATGCCTTTCTCGACGACTGGCTACTCCCAAGTCAAGATCGTATTGTCCTTCTTCACGACCTTTAAACCGTCGTGTCCCTTTTGCGGGCCTTAGAATGGGAAATAAACATCGCCAAGTCATGTCTTCTTCCCAGCAAACAATTCACTTTTTTAGGCTTTTTCTTCGATCTCATCCAATGATCGATCCCGCCTTCTGTGGACCGCATTACCAGTTTTCAACAAAGCACCCACAAGTTCCTTCAACAGCCTTGTTACACGCTCTGCAACCTCGACTCCATCATAGGATCCGTCGACTCGTTTGCCAACCAGGTTCCCTATGGCCGATGGATGGCTCGACCAGTGCATTACTTCCGAACTTCGGAGTGGAGGAACCAAGCGATTAGACTCACGTTTCCTCCTCGTTGCCTCAGTCAGCATTTTCCGTTCCTACCCTCTACTGGTGGATGGACATCGACAATCTCACAGCTTCGATCACCTTGCACGAACCGATTCCGGACCTCCACCTTTCACCAATGCCTCCAATCACGGATGGGGTGCACATATAGAAAATCTTGTGGTTTGCGGGACATGGGGATCGGCAGATCTCGAGCACATCAACATGTTGGAACTACGCGCCATACTCAACAGCCTCCGCCACTTCCGACACATAGTTTCAATGAAGACAGTCCAGGTACATATCGACAACACCACTGTGGTTGCCTACCTTCGACGGGGGGGGGAATGCATTCTCAGTCCCTCCATGAACTGACATTGGAAATATTCCACCTGTGCATTTCCCTCCAGGCTTACTTACTCCCACTACACATACCAGGGAATCGCAACGTCATGGCCGATGCCCTGTCCTGACGATCGCCACCTATGGGGGAATGGACTCTCCACTCCTCAGTCAGCGAGAGCCTTTTTGTTCTTTGGGGATGCCCGACCTTGGACCTATTCGCCACGAGGTGGAATGCCAGACTTCCCCTATTCGTCAGCCCAATCCCCGATCCCCAGGCATGGGCCACCGATGCACTCACGCTGGATTGGAGCCATCTTTTCGCCTACCTGTTCCCGCCACCAAAACTCCTGCCAGTGCTGCGGAAAATCAACAGCTGTTCAGGCAGGTTCCTTCTCGTTGCCCCGGACTGGCCAGCCGCAGCCTGGTTCCCGATGCTTCTCGACCTCCTGATCGATTGCGCTAGATCCCTGCCATTGAGTCAGGTCCAACTAACCCAACACAACGGGAAACTTCGGCACCATCGGCCTCAATCCCTGCGACTTCACGGGTGGCTACTATCGTCCGACTCCTTATAGAGACAGAAGTTTCTCCAGTCCAGGCCAATCGCATCGCCTCCAAGCAGTACGATCCTCTACGTCGAAGATCTACAGCAGACATTGGCAACGATGGTTTCGTTGGTGTTATACAGAAGTTAATCCTGTCAGTCTCTCTGTGCCTGAATTTCTCCGCTTCCTAGACTTCCTCTTTGGTGATGGGCTCTGTGGATCCCTCAACACGGGCTTCAAGTAGGGTGTTTCCATCTCCTCGATGATTTTCGTGTCTCTGCTACGATTCGATCCTTCATGATCGACCGCCCACGAACTCATAAGATTTTTCCGACTGGGCCTCTCGATCATCCTCAACGCACTCATGAAAGCCCCCTATGAACCGCTTTCCTCCTGTTTGCTGAGTCACCTCACCAGGAAGACGGTGTTTCTGATTGCTATGACAGCTTGCCTCCGCTGCAGTGAACTTCAAGCATTATCTGCCACGGCTTCTGATTGTTTCTTCTAGGACAACTAATCTGGTGTCACCGTCACTCCTCGATCCACCTTCAGGGTGAAGATGCAAAAACCATCCGAACGATCCCATCCTTACATCATTCCCGCCCTGTCCAACGTTTGGGCGATGACCAGGAACGTACTCTGTGTCCTGTCAGGGCACTTCGTTTTTACCTCAAAGCGTCTAAATCGGTCCGTTGAGATCGTACTCAGCTTTCCATCCCCTTCATGGCAAAAACTGGTGAGACATCTCCAAGGATCATAGCTACATGGATTAAAACGGTCATTGTTCAGGCCTTCAATGCCCTCAACATCAGATCTGCCGATCAAGGTATACATGTGGCAGCTCATGAACTCTGAGCCATCTCTACCTCTCGGGCTCTTCACAGCAATATTCCGATCTTCGAAATCATGGAAGCTGCTTCCTGGTGACACCCATCCGTATTTTCATCGCATTACCTGCGTGACATGTCACATCACGCCAACGGACTGTACCATGTGGGGCCCTTCATTGTATAATTTCATAAAAGTGGAAATAACTGCAATCGAACATGAGACTGAAAAAGCTAATATAAAAAAAATTGCGTAGCCCGACTGATGTACTGATGTACTGACTGATGTATACCCACTAATGTACAGGGCTAAGAGCAAGTTTTTTTTTATGGACAACTAATTATTTTACCCCCCCCAAAAAAAAAAAAAGAGAAAGGCCTACGGTTTTTACTGCCAAAATTCTCACCTCTTCTCTTTTTTTGGAGTTTGGGAGTCTCTTTACACAGTACACGTAAGCAATGCTTCAAATTTTTCTAAAGATAAATTTAGGCCACTTGGAAAGAAAAGAACATATGAATGCCAAGCTGGCTTGCATTCCCTCTCTCTCGGAGATAGCTGACTTGAAGATTGTACGTGTGTTGGAGTAACGTTCAAATCTTTATAATTAAAATGGGAAAGACATTAAAAAACGTATAAAAAGAAATTCGTGGCTCTTACGACGTCCTCTTCAACCTTATCTGCATAGGCATTTGTTTCGCGCCCCCCCCCCCCCGTACGTACTGTTCATTACGGCCTTAATGATGTCGTACGTAACGTGTACTCTAAAAATGTAACGTTCAAGTGAATTTGTTTCGGTTAGGATCGAACGAAGCCATTTGTTGGTGTAAGGCAACTATTCAGGGAAGCCCTCCTGTGCCCTTGCGTACGAATACAATCTATCCACGAACGGATGTACGGGTTTAAAGCTAGCTGGACACCAATTTTAGGAGTCTTTACATGCACAATGCTTCCTTTCTGTTCCCGAATACACATGGGTGATGGGCTGAGGCAAGGACTGAACCCACATGAGAAAGTCATGTTAACTATTCAGCCACCCTGACCGCCGACAGCTAGTCAGTTTTTATCAAAGGGGAAAAGTTCTATATTCTATATTCTATATGTGGCACATCAAACTGTATGACTACCCAAACAATTTTGGGAATGATGACCATAACTCGAAGTAAACATTTTATACGGTAAACAAATTTTCATTTTGTACATTTTCTGTGAAACCGTTACTCTACCCCCACCCCCCATCCAGCGTCATTGAAGCATATACAATTTCAAGTCTTTGAACCAAAGAACAACAAATTCGGTATGTACACTTGTACAGAGGTTTGGTCAAAATTCTTCCACCGATGCCTCTGATACTATTCCTAAATTCGTGTTGACTATAGCTGGAAACCATACTATTGTTTTAGTATACCGTGGCTTCAGATTTTCATTTGTGGTCGCCCGTATTTATATGAAATTAAGCAGCTATTCTTAAACATTGAACATTATCCATAGCTGGTTTACGAAGAGGGACGTCAAATTCGTGTTGACTATAGCTGGAGGCCATACTATTGTTGTAGTATACCGTGGCCCTCTAAATACCCAAAATTGACATGCTTAGGATTTCTGAAAGGTAGGGATCTATTCTCTCCATAAATCCTAACCGAAATTTTTAAACTTAGATACAAATACAAATATGAGCATTTACAAAGGCACTTTAAAATTCAACCTTGCCGCCACACCAATTACAGCTACACCTTTAAACGGGCGTAGGATGGTCCTCACCTAAGGCAAACAATTTCTGTTCGGATTGATGGAAAGAATCTATCCCCACCTTTCAGAAAATTCTAAGCATATCCATTTCGAGCTATAGGAGTGCTCGCAAGAGCACTTTGAATTCGAAAATCAACATAACGCTTTCGCTGCTACGCCATTACCTCTTCACCTTTAAATAGGCATAGGGCTGTTCCTATCTACGGTAAACAATTTCGGTTAGGATTGATGGAAAGAATCAATCCCTAACTTTTAGAAAATCCTAAGCACTTCCATTTCGGGCTGTCAGAGGGCTCGCAAGAGCAATTTAAATTCGAAAATCACTATATCAACCAAGTGAAAAAAAAGAGTATTCGCGTGTATAAACGGTGATATACTTTAAATATGATTTTCGGGTTGAAGGGTTACGTAAAAGATGTATATCACCTTTCCTGTTCAGAATTCTGTGCTGAACATTTCTGTATCACATTATGCTTTTGATTTGCTGACCTTAAGAAATTACGTGCAGTCAAAGGAATATTTTTATTATTTTGGGGTGGATAAATCACCTTTTTCGGTTACCCTTCATCTGCATCCATATCAAATTTCATGCTTTTCACAGTAAGTGAACAATTCAACTTCTCTCTAGCCGCCTATATAAATCAGTGGTACGGAAGGGACGGGAAAGATGCAATAGAGCGACGCCGTAACATATAGTGATAATAGCCAGCAGCGACTCGTAGCAACTAGACGTTGCCGTGGTAAAGTGATTTAAGGCCTAATTATATTAACTGCAGTTTTGTTATTTCATAAGTAGCTAATAGGACTAATGGGGAATTTGGTTCGATGGTGAGCCTATTCATTCATGCAACAAGCGACAAGACTATTTTAAACGAAGTTAATATTCGTTTGTTTTACGGCTACTTGTTATCCTTAGGTTTTCAATTCGACGATTCGACCATCAAATGTTATTATTTCATTTAGTTACGTCGAAGAAGCCTGTTAGCTATAAGAAAGTAACGATGTTTTAATTTGCTGTGCTTTTAAACTAACTTTTGACATTGAATCTAACGTTGTAAATCTGGTACCGTTCTGAAGTTGACAAAAGCGACGGATGGACGGTCGGACAGACAGACGGACGTACAAAGTCGTTGCAATAGTCTTCTCAGCCGGTACGGCTGTACAGAAGAATAAAATCATGACGGAGTAATTGTTTTCAGTTGAAACAGTAAAGATAACACAGAAGGATGTTTCAATCCTAAAATGGAAACACGAGATGAGAATAGTGCAAAAAAAAAAAGGAAAAGTGTATAAATACGCCAGATATAACACTTCGGCCGAATGCGTGCTTAAAATTTTTTTTTAAATAGCCTTTTGAACAAAGTCGTTGATGTTAAAGTAGCACTATCACCGATTGAAAAGTTGACGAAAATACCATTGCGCCATCTAGGGGGAGTATATTGTTAACCTTTACAGCCTGCTCCCAGGTGCACGAGGACGTAGCAAACTTTCACTCTCTAATTAAGGACGTCGTGGCTTGTTTGTTTCGTTAAAAGAAATGCCTTTGTGCATTCCTTAATGGCTTGCTGCAAGGTGCTAGATAGTACGAGATAGCGCTAGACGATGCCAAATTGTGCCTATTTTCAATCGGTGATAGTGCCACTTTAAAGGGGGTTGCCATCGGCAGGCAATGTAAAGAAATTCTAGTGACGTGCTCTATCGTTCACTGCTTGGAATCGTTAACTCCTCCGAAGTGCACGAGGACGTGCAAAATTTTCACTCACTATTTAAGAAAGCATGTGGTTTGTTTGTTTCGTTAAAAAGCATGTCTTTTTTGCATTTCTTCGCCTGCTGCAAGTAAGCGCAGATAAGACTGGCACTATTTTCTTTATATTTTCATTCGGTGGCTACCCGTCTTTAAGATTTACTTTGGTCAAGAGGTCCGGACGCCTTGGGACAGACCGGCCGCCTTGCCGATTATCGCTTTTGATTCGCGCAAATCGCGGCTATATTAAAGACTGACTTTGTTCAAAAGTTATTAAAAACATAAACAAATAAAAAAATCATTAGAAAAAATTCAAATTTGGCATTGGTTTTGTTTCCTTTTTCATGGTCATGACTTCCTTTGACAGTCATTAAAATCTCACGACGTTGCGACGTGGAGACATGGACTGGTTGTCATGGATAGCCCATGACTACTACGAAAACTTTAAAACACCATGACGAGGTTCATTACTTTGGCGATAATCATAACGTTATCATGGTGAGGGACCATGACTTTCCATGACTTCCTTAAAATTTTCAGACATTGATCATGGCTTTTATAATACCATGACAGCATCATGAAAAAAGACCATGCCGTTTCTATGACAATCATGGATGCTGTCATGGTGATACCATGATTCTTAAGGATTCCTGGAATTATTATGATTTTCATTGACACTGCCATTACATTTTTTCGTAAGGGTCTTACCGCAAACTGGCCTTATTAGCTTTAACGCAGACACATAAGCAGTGATGGAGCGTATGGAGGTCAAATTAGCGTAGGAAAAAACAGCACTTAGACAAAGCAGCGGTATCATAAGCCCGTTTCAACAACATAGCGATGACAACACAACATAATAGCACGAGATAAAACTGCTATTAAGAAAACAGCTTACTGAAACAAGTTTATGAAACAAACAAAAACAGTTTTACTGAAGAGTAAAACCAACTCGATGGATAACATCAAACGGGATACGATCAAACTTGTTTTTGTAGTAAACCCAAAAATGGGAAAAGGCCAGGGACAACACTAGAATCGCTTAGTATAGGAGGGGGCAGTGATGCAGCAGTTTTAGCCAGTGGGGCGAACCAAAAAATGCTAATTTTTCGGTCTCCCCTTCAAAAAATAAAATAAAAGTAAAAATGACACTCTTGCAATTCTTTCTCACACCAAACGTTCTTAACTATTTTCTACATCATTCCTGCTGAAAAAAAGAGGGCTACAGCGACTGTCTAGTCGCATTGGTCTTCTGTACAGTTCCTCCACTTCCAATGTTGAGGCGCACACCTCTAACATGCACTGCAACAGCTATCTCTATTATATAATCTAAAAACAGTAACCATCAGAATTGCCCGTTACAAATGTGTTAGCTTTTAAGCTAATTTTACGTTTTAGGCATAAATGTCAACGTTTAGGCCTAATTTACAACTTTAATTTCGTAAGTAGCAACTAACGGAGATTTGGATTGTATACAATAAGCCTATTCATTTTTGCAACACGGTATGCCTCCGCGCACACAATTACAGTGTTACAACGTAATGCGCAACGTAGTCTAATATAGATCAGTGGTAGTAGGGAAGGAACAGAAAAAACGCTGCAGCAGCGACTCGTAGCAACTATTGACGTTGCCATGGTAACGTGATTTTAGATCTAATTTTCATTTTTTAGGCCTAATTTTTTTAACGGCAGTTTTAGATTCGTAAGTAGCAGATAAGCCTAACGGAGAATTTCGTTCGATCGTAAGCCTATTCATTCATGCAACAATGCGACAAGACTCTTTTAAACGAAGCTAAAATGTTTTTGTTTTTACGGCTGCGTTAACACAAATCTTTAGGATTTCAATTTGACGATGAAATGTTATTTAATTTAGTTACGTCGAAGAAGTCTATTAGCTATAAGGAGGCAACGATGTTTTAATTTGCCATGTTATTTAACTAACTTTTGACACTGAATCGAACGTTGTAAACAGTGGTCGTCAATTTCTGGTACCGTTGCGAAGTTGAAAAAAGCGACGGACGGACAGAGAAAGTCGTTGCAATAGTCTTCTCAGCCGGTACGGCTGTACAGAAGACTAAAAAAGGTGATTTTACAACTCTCACAGTAAAAACTAGGCTCTATTGATTTGACTTCCTGTTGCTTTGAAAGAAATTGACGTAGTTTTCTTAATAAGTAACCAGAATTTTCTTTGTTTATACGTCTGATTTTGATCAGATGGTCGGGGGGGGGGGGGCCCCAGGGACCGTCCAAAAATTTACGGGGCGATCCCCCTCCTCCCCCCTTAGCGTCGTCCCTGGGAGGGGTTAAGTCCTTTAAGTTCCTCCCAGTTAGGAAAAAACTTAGATTTTCGCAGGGATCACCTGCATTGCAATATTTCCGTGTAAAAGTCGCACATTCGCAGCCAGGTGAGGGCAGCAAAGTAGCCTTGAATAAAAATAGGCCATCAAAACATTTGTTTTTTGGCCCCTTTTTTT
>JAHWFP010188086.1:0-15169 GCA_023313725.1 Lithobius niger
TAAGGGTTGACAACTGGTTTAAAAACTCTAAGCAAGGATTGTAGTAAGAGATCCGTTACAATTTAAGGGTTGACAACTGGTTTAAAAGCACTGAGCAAGGATTGTAGTAAGATCCATTAAAGTTTAAGAGTTAACAACTGACTTAAAAGCGCCATGCAAGGATTGTAGTACGACATCCCTTAAGGTTTGTTCTTCCCCCACCATTAGCCCTCTTCAAAACGATTTTTTTTAATGCCAAATCACATGGCACTTTTCAGGGCCATTTTGGAAAAAAAAAATCATTCTTGCTAATTAATCAAATTTGGTAATGCAGAAATGACACAACCCATTAACCGTTAAACAAACATATTAACGATAACGATATGCGATAATGTAACATTGCCTAATAAAGTATGAAATTATTAACGTGAAAAAAACGTGCACGAGTGCATTGTTTTGCATCATTGTTTGAGTTGGAGCTCGCGGATGAAAATAGACAGATTAGTGGTAGGCACACTTTGGTCGTGTCGTTAACACTCTGTACACTGAGTAATGTGGATTTTACCCTAGCAACAAACATCTGACTCGTATTACCCGTTACCAGGTTTGCTTTTTATGGTGTTACAATCGCTGCTGGTGCACGATGCAGTCATGTTGCTCGTTCGATATGTGCATGTCTAGTTTTCAGCATTGTTTACTAAATATTGTGCAGCCGATGTTCTTTTGTGTTTTAAGGTCTCACAGTAAAAAGGTTACGTCTTTACTGGATGCGTCTAAGTTCAGAAGATTATCAAACTATTGTGACATTGTAAATGGTTTTTGTATTTAATAATAATAGCCTTGTAATACCTCAGTTTTTGACGACTAAATCGTGAAAGTTGGTAAAATGGTCTACTCAAGAAATGTATAATTTACCAATCCTCTTCTATATTTCCGATTAAGTGGGTGGCAATCCATTAGCAGAATTTTCTCTTCTGTTGATTTAAGAAAAAAAAACCGTCGCTACCACTGTGTCCACTTGCTGGTAATTTTCGTAAGTGTTACACACTATCGATTTGAAATGACATAGCAAGTGCAACGTCAATTTTAAGCACATGGAAACTGCTCAATTACCTACATGAAATGTCATTTGAAAATAATAAAAAAAAAAAGGTCTGTCGACTTAAGTTCCCCCCAGAAACAGAGTAAACTGAAAGTGTGTGTTGACAAAACTAGTAGCTCGTCAGCAAGTTGAATACCAAGATGATTTGACATACATCTTGTTGTTGGTTGGTCTTAAGTGCCTAACAAGGGGACAAAATATCATTGCCTATGTAACGTTATCAAGAGATGTAAAACATTTCAGTATACCTAACCTGGAAAAAAAAGTTCGAATTTACGTATAACAAGGTAAATAGCAAAAGTTATGGATGTAAATTGTAGCAGCCTAGACTACTTTAAAATATACTTAAAGATTGCCTTGTCAGCATTATTTACAGTCTGGTGAATATGGGTGTCTCTATCTTCCTATATAAATAAAAATAAGCTAACCTCCATGAAGTACTGTAAAATCTATTTTCATTTTGTTATCGCTTGCACACCAGCCACGTCAGCGCAACCAGATCATGGGGGAGGGGGAAAGGCGGTGAATGTCGCACGGGAACGATAAACATCCTAAAGCCATTCCAGTAAGAACTACCAGAAACTCACTGCCGGAAAATATGAAGACTGAACTCTGGGTGTGCTCTTTAACTGGCATTTTTTTTTTATAAACTTGGGACCAAATTGTCGCATGATTTATTTTTAAAAATTTGTTTGCTGGTACTGAATATTTGTTTTCTGGGACCATGTTTTCAGGTCCGAATTGTCTGGCACCCGTCCAAATAAGTCATCATTTTTTGAAGAGTTTAAGAAGTTATTGTTTGTTTGTTTGGTTTTTCTTTTTTTTGGGGGGGGGGGCAAACCTGACAGGGGCGTAAAATTACACTTTGTCCCTCCCCCCATTCGCTGACCGTGGCCCGGCCCTGAATCCGGGCTATTTTGAAATTATGCATATTATTGTCCGTTTTCTTAATTTAGAACGGTGACGAAACAGTTGATATCAAGTGAAATAGTGAACGTGCCATCATCACTAGTAATTGCTATAATGGCCACCATCTTTGTGGCCATTTTGAAATTAGGCTCTTATCGCCCGATTTCCTTCAAATTTAGAACGGAGACGAAATAGTTGATACGAAGTGAAACAGGGAATGTGCCATCGTCACTAATAATCTCTAATGGCCACCATCTTGAAATTGGGTGGCCATTTTAAAATTATGCTTATTATTGTCCGATTTCCTTCAAATGTACAAATGAGACGAAATAGTTGATTACAAATGAAATAGTGAATGTGCCATCGTCACTAGTAATTGCTTATGGCCACCATCAGAGAATCAGGTGGCCATTGACATAATTAAAACTAGCGGAGTCGCGCGCTTCGCTCGCTCATTCCGCGTCGTCTCGCTACGCTCGAGGAGATTTCTTGCTGCAATACTTTTGATACAGACAGACCTTCCACATAAAAAACGATCAAGCAAATTATAAGAGTGTAGTATGTGATATCGGTTATCTCGAGAGAACGTCAATATTATTTTTTTACGTTCAAGGTGGCAAGCAAACAGATCAAGTAATTTATCAGAAAAGCGCTGTTTCTGATGACAAACGCTGATTTTCGTTCGCTTTCCTCACTCAATCAGCGCAAATATTTCCTCAGACATGTGACTGAATCAATGTAACCACCAAGAACCACACATCAATTATAATTTGTGTTAGTATAAACTTTATATGGGTTTTCTTGTTTTACTTATTTTAAGAATATTGTTCTTTACGTCCTGCTCAGTACAGATTTTTCCATGGGCGTTTTATTACTTCACTTTCTGATGATCCCTCACTTAGAGAAACATCTGCAGAACGTCAGATGTAATCTCCTACAATGCTCCTACGACAGAGCAAAGCGAGACAAACATTGAAAAGGTTTAGTTTATGTGGAAATCGCTCACTTTGATCTTTCAATCCACGTGCGTCCGTGCTTCAGAAACACGAATGTTTGACACCCTTTTAAAACCAAATCTGTTGTTTTGATTTTTCTATGCATCAATTCATCAATTCATTGGTTAATACAAAACCAATTTTAAGATGTATATGTGGTGTGTTGCAAAATATGTCGTCCGTGCACCCTTTTCCAGATCATTTCTCCTTGTTCGAGGAGGTTTTCATGAACAAACTATGACGTCATGAATAAACATCATGCAGGTTAAAAAAAAACTGTAACGTTAGTTTTTCAGGTTCTTTCGCTTATTTGAGGGTGATAATATCAAGTAACAGCGATGAAAATAGGCCTATTAAAAGCGAAATTTAATTATCTTTCGTTTGGTCCTACTCCCATCTTTGTAGGTGCTTTGGTTTCAGAGGAGTAGAGATACAAGCACGCACGCACGCACGCACGCGCGCACGCACATCGTATGATTTTAATTATGTAGACTAGCGGAGTCGTTCGCTTCGCTCGCTCATTCCGCGTCGTCTCGCTGCGCTCGAGGAGATTTCTTGCTGCAATACTTATGATACAGACAGACCTTCCACATAAAAAACGATCAAGCAAATTATAAGAGTGTAATATGCGATATCGGTTATCTCGAGAGAAGGTCAATATTATTTTTTTACGTCCAAGAAGTCAAGCAAAAAGATCAAGTAATTTATCAGAAAAGAGCTTCGCTCACTCAATCAGCGCAAAGATTACCTCACAAACGTGACTGAATAAATGTAACCACCAAGAACCACATAGTCTTGTAATTTGTGTTGGTATACACTTTATGTGGGTTTCTCTTGTTTTACTTATTTTAAGAATTTTGTTCTTTACGTCCTGCTCAGTACAGACTTTTCCATGGGCGTTTTATCACTTCACTTTCTGATGATCCCTCACTTGGAGAAACATCTGCAGAACGTCAGATGCAATCTTCTACGAAGGTGAGAGATGAAAGATTGCGAGAGCAAAGCGAGACACACATTGAAGAGGTTTAATTTACGTTGAAGTCACTCAATTTGCTCGCTCAATCCACGCACTACCGTGCTTAAGAATTCAAGAAAATGACGCCCTTTCAAAACCAGATCTATGGGTGTGTTTTTTCCATGCATCAAGTCAGTTGATACACATTCAGGTCCACCCATCCTTCCATCCATCCATCCATCCTTCCATCCATCCATCCATCCTTCCTTCTATCCATCCATCCATCTTTGCAAAATACGTCCTCCGTGCATCCTTTTCCAGATCATCTCTCTTCGCTCGAGGAGGTTTTCATGAACAAACTATGACGTCATGAACAAACATGATGAGGGTTTAAAAAAACGAACTTTGACGTTAGTTTTTCAGGTTCTTTCGCTTATTTGAGGGTCATAATATCAAGTTACAGAGATGAAAATAGCCTATTAAAAGCAAAATTTAATTATCTTTCGTTTGGTCCTACTCCCATCTTTGTAGGTGCTTTGGTTCCGGGGGAGTAGAGGTACAAACACGAACGCACGCACGCATGCACATCGTATGATTTTAATTATGTAGATCAATCGATGTGGGTGCGTGCGTGCGTGTTTGTACCTCTACTCCTCTGGAACAAAAACACTTACAAAGATGGGACTAGTACCAAACGAAAGATGATTAAATTTAGCTTTTAATAGGCCTATTTTCATCGCTGTAACTTGATATTATCACCCTCAAATATGCGAAAGAACCTGAATAACTAACGTCAAAGTTTTTTTTACCCGCATGATGACGTCATAGTTTGTTCAAAATCTCCTCGAGCAAAGAGAGATGATCTGGAAAATGATGGAAAGAAGGGAAGGTGGAAGGAAGGATGGCTGGAAGGATGGGTGGACCTGAATGTGTATCAACTGACTTGATGCATGGAAAAGACAGACCCATAGATCTGGTTTTAAAAGGGCGTCATTTTCTAGTATTCTGAAGCACGGCAGTGCGTGGATTGAACGAGCAAAGTGAGCGATTTCCACGTTAACTAAACCTTTTCAACGTGTGTCCCGCTTTGCTCTCGCAATCTTTCATCTCTCACCTTCGTAGGAGATTACATCTGATGTGCTGCAGATGTTTCTCCAAGTGAGGGTCCATCAGAAAGTGAAGTGATAAGACGCCCATGGAAAAATCTGTACTGAGCAGGACGTAAAGAACAATATTCTTAAAATAAGTAAAACAAGAAAACCCATATAAAGTTTATACTAACACAAATTACAAGTGATGTGTGGTTCTTGGTGGTTACATTGATTCAGTCATATTTCTGAGGAAATGTTTGCTCTGAGTGAGTGAGCGAAGCGAACGAGAATCAGGGTTTGTCATCAGAACCAGCTCTTTTCTGATAAATTGCTTGATCTTTTCGCTTGACTCCGTGGACGTAAAAAAATAATATTGATCTTATCACGAGATAGCTTATATCGCATACTCTACACTCTTATAATTTGCTTGATCGTTTTTTATGTGGAAGGTCTGTCTGTATCATAAGTGTTGCAGCAAGAAATCTCCTCGTGCGCAGCGAGACGACGCGGATGAGCGAGCGAAGCGAGCGACTCCGCTATTTTTGAAATTTAGCTCTTATCGCCCGATTTCCTTCAAATTTAGAATGGAGACGAAATAGCTGATCACAAATGAAATAGTGAATGTGCCATAATCACTAGTAATCTCTAATGGCTACTTTCTTGAAATTGGGCGGCCATTTTGAAATAATGCTTATTATAATATCAGATTTCCTTTAAATTTAGAACGGAGACGAAATAGTTGATATACCAAGTGAAACAATGAATGAGCCATCGTCGCTTATAATCTGTAATGGTCGCCATCTTCAAATCAGATGGCCATTTTGAAATTATGCGTATTGTAGTCCGATATCTTTCAAATTTAGGATAAAGATGATGTAGTTGTTACCTATTGAAACAATGTTATGTGCCATTGTTATTATTAATCTGTAATGCCTGATGTCTTGCAGCAGCTGTACCCATTTTGAAATTATGCCTATTATTTTTGCCCGATTTACTTTAAACGGAAAAATTAAAAACGTAAAATGAAAAATGAAAAAGGAAGTCGTACACTCCGTTTCTAGGTTGGGTGAATTGCGTTATTCTCGTTGCACGTACTACTGTCATTTGCACTGTTTTATAGTTCAGCTGCAATTCTCAAAGTAACACGTATTAATAAAGAACAATGGAACGGTAAATGTTAAGAGTAAGGGTCTAACAGTCAAAACCTAGAAGGAACACGGACAAGCTTTGACAATAAGGGCCTAGGTGTAAAATTTTATGAGAAGCGGGTGGTAAGCATTAGACCCTTACTACCAGGTGGCCAGCTTTCGTCTTTAACAATACGAAAACAATTAAATTTATTGAAAGTTTTTAAAGTTATTCGAAGCACAAAACACCTGCTACACGTGCCATCTGTTATATTTACAAAGTTGGATTTACAAAATTGGTTTACTAAGTCATTAAGAAAGTCCAATGTTACTGGGTTGTGCGTTTCCTGCTTTGCTTTACGTAGAAAATCTTTTTTTTTTTCGGTTTGGTAACATGACAACGTATTCACAGCAGAGAGCATTATTGGTTGTCATCAATTACTTTAAATGTATTAAATTCGTACAAAGATAATCAGAAATTTTACTATCAAAAGTCAAATGCCAAACTTCACAAGCAAATTGTGTTCTTAAAGTTCTTTAAAGATACTAGCCGAGTCGCTCGCTCACGCTCGCTCATTCGGCCGCGTCTCGCTTTGCTCGAGGATTTTTCTTGTTGCAACACTTATGCGCAGACGGACAGTTCCACACCAAAAACAAATAGTCAAATGATCAAGCAAATGATCAGTGTAGTACGCGTTTTTCATACGGTTTCAGTTCATAAACAAACGTTAACTGCGTCTACTCTTTCTTTTCTCTTTGTTTATACTCATTCGCCACATTTAATAAGATTCACCAGATTAATTTTAACTATTGAACAAATATTTAGCTTACTACCTACTAACTGTATTTAGGAAAGAGTGTTGTTTCTGATGACAAAGGCTTCGCTTTCGCTTCGCTCACTTCGTCAGCGCAAACATTTCCTCAGAAACGTGACTGAATAAATGTAACCACCAAAAACCACACATCATTTGTGGTTTGTGCTAGTACTACACTTTACAAGGGTTTTCTTGTTTCACTTATTTTAAAGCAAGTTATGCCTACACGCAGCACGAAATCATACCCAGAGGTTATGCGTGTTTACCACAATTATACTATGTAGACTGCTGAGTAGAGCACCAGGTAATGGAATACTGTTCGAATGTCGACGTTTTACAAATACAAACATAGAAATATTTCTGACACCCTGTACTGTTAGCAATATAGTTTGTTAAGTAGGCCTAATTTAGCAGTCAATCTTTTCGTATCTTTACTTAATTTCTTTTAAATTTACAGCCAAATTGGCAGTTTGAATTTGAAATATCCAAAATGCAACTCCAACAGTGAGCTGCACGTGCCTCATTCTTGAATGACAACTATTCGGACTGCCAGCCGTTCTCCCGCTGACAACACCACTGGCCCAAGCGACTCTTACATGGCGCAACAATTATGGACCGCCCTCTCAGCAGGAACATTTTACATTCCGAAGCTAACAATCAAATTCGAAAAATTCGTTTCAACAATGGTTCAAAGGGGTTTTTTCGCTTTTTTCGAGGAGAAAACCGACAAACCGACAAAACGACCGTAAGTTTTTAATGATTTAGACTAGCGGAGTCGCTCGCTTCGCTCGCTCATTCCGCGTCGTCTCGCTACGCTCGAGGAGCTTTCATGATGCAACTCTTATGCTGATGACGGACATTCCATATCTAACACGATCAAGCAAATGATCAGAGTGCAGTACGTGTTTTTCGTAAGGACTGGTGTATAATGAATTTATTGGAGCCATAGCCCATAGCCAAACGCCCTACAATAAAGCAACTTAAGTACATGTACATATTGAACCTAGGACCACACACCGTCATCCATCATACCCTGGTGCTACTACGCTGATCTTCGCCACAACACAGTTTCCCAAATTCACTGCAAAACTACCCTTGCAGCCTTGCAGACGTTAGGCTTCAGGCAACGGTCTGGCTACCCAAGAGCTACGTGCGCTTCTGAAGGCGAAACATGCGATTCGTATCCAGTCGGCTTTAGCTTGAAGAAACCATCCGCTTTCTGGCATGCACCTAACCTGCCAATGAGCCAGGAGGCGAGGCACACGATTTGTAGCCCAGTCGGCCTTGGCTTGAAGAAGCCATTCCCTTTCCGGCACGCGACTGTACTGTTATTGAGCCAGGACGTTACGGATGCGATTTGTACACAGTCGGTCTTGGCTTGAAGACGCTATCGCTTTTCTGGCATGCACCTAAACAGGCAATGAGCCAGGAGGCGAGACACGGGATTTCTTCCCCAGTCGGCCTTGGCTTGAAGCAGCCTTATCCATCCCCGCTGCAAGGTCATTTCAACGCTGTAGCACGGAGTTGAGGCATGCTTGAACTAAAATGCTTGGTAATGTTATCATTCATACTTCTTGTGCCGCCCTTGGTATAGATTATTTTTTATTCAAATAAATTTTGCAGAATTTACATGGGTTTCCTTGTTTCACAAATTTTAAGAATTTTTACTTAAAACCCAACTCCTTCCCCGCTACGTGTGATGCTTTGAAACAGCAACCACATGTCGCCTATAATTTTTGGCTAATATAAAAGATTTTGTGCAAGGCGAAATCGTACCTATAGAAACTATTTGTTTTTACCGCTATTAGGGGGGGGGGGGGGATGAAGCTTAATGGCGCGTCGACAGCTTGGTCATTAGCGCCAACCTCAGTCACAGTGTAGTGGTCCGGGTTGCCACTGCACCACACATTACAGAGATATTATTCAAACCCCTAATCTAAATCTTGTCATACATCTTGTCATTGAGTAAATACTTGCAGTCTTATAATCCGTGCCAATAATATAAAGAATTCCTCATGACGAAACAATTTTCCCAAACGCTTCTGAACTCACGTTATTTGTTGTTTTCGTTGCGAGGCGGCAGACATTAAACCGCCGCCATGTTGGAATTTGAGGTGATTTCTAGCTTCTAGCTGCGAGAACCCGGCCTTAGGCCGAATATTGCTGAGTAGAACACCAGCTAATAGCACACTATTGATCGAACGTCGATGTTTTACAAATGCAAACGTGGAAACATTTTTGACCCTTTTGTTATCAATATATTTTGTTTAAATAGGCCTAATTTACCATTAATCTTTTCGTAGCTTTACGTAATTTCATTTAAATGTAAGGCTAAATAGGTATTTGTATTTGAAATTTCCAAAATGCAACTCCAACAGTCGTCCCTTAGTGAGCTGCACGTGCCTCAATCTTGAATCACGGCTGTTAGCATTGCCAGTCGTAATTCTACTGACAACACTCTGGTCCACGTGACCACGTGGACTACGTGGCGCAACAATTGTGGACCATCCGCACAGCAGGAAGATGTGATATTCCGAAACTAACAATCAACTTCGAAAAATTCGTTTCAACAATGGTCCAAAGGGGTTTTTTCGCTTTTTTCGAGGGGAAAAATGATACCTAGAACTACGAAAATACGCCTACGCGAAATCCGGATGAATTTCCTGTCTTTTGACACCTTTCTCATATTTTTAGCCCTCCTACTTCAAGAGGAGAAGAGGTATATATATATATATACATACCGACCGTAAGTTTTTAATAATTAAGATTCTAAGAACAACAAAAAAAACCTGCTTCATCGGTTCATACACACCATCTGTCCGAGTAGGCTAGAACTATGTTTACAAAGTTTGATTTATAAAATTAGCTTACTAAGTCATTAAGCTAACCACCGGGTAGTAAGGGTCTAATGCTAAACACCCTCTTACTGACAAAATTTTACACCTAGGCCCTTACTGTCAAAGCTTGTCCGTGTTCCTTCTAGGTTTTGACTGTTAGACCCTTACTCTAAACATTTAACGTTCCGTTTTTGTTTATTAATAGAAGAAAATTTCGAAATAAATGCCAAGTGTTTATGACACTTCATAAAACGTGGACGAGACATTTTATCTATGTCAACACGTGTACTGTGATCTTAATCTAGGTATACTGTTGTCTTGAAATACGTAAAAGTAATGAGGAGTCATTAATTCGAAATGGTAATGGCCCAAGAATTGCCAGCCTTGTATTTACCAGTAGGAGTTGGGAAATTATTACGATTTAGATCATGATCGATTTTTGTTCTTATGGTTGTTTTCTAGTTTTGTTTTGTTTTACAGAATATGTATTGCCAAGCTATTTAATCTTCTATTCTGCCAGCACTTAAAATTGTGTACTTTAATATGGCTCTTAATACACCATGGCCAATACGAAAAATCAGGGAGACATACCTTCCAGAGTGTTCCATTACTCACGAAATCTGCCGTCCAATCATCTTCTTGGGTCAAATTCTGGGTCTTTTGTCATTTGATATAACATGTTCCAAGAATAAATCAAGGCGTCAATTTTGGCGGCGAATGTTTTGTCAACTGTACAAGATAAGTGCAGCAATTGTAATTATTTACACTACAATTCAATGTGTGATGGACAGTGTTTCATTGGTTGCTGGCACTTTAAATTACAGGATTGCTTTCCTTGTGCGTAATTCAGGGCACTTCATTACATTGCTTACAATTTACTGCTTGTGTCTAGTGAAACAACAGTATTTTCGTGACTTGACAAAACTCTTGCCAACCATGAATCTTATGCTAGAATGGAGGATTACGAAACGAAGATTTTTGTTACAACATGTCCTGTTCCACGGAATTCTAACCGTTATTGGGCTAACAATTTGGATTATACTTATTACAATCTCACTTAATAAGAAAGCCTCGGTCTGGAATTTAGTGTTAGGGTTTCCATTATTTCTTGGCGAATATTTTGTTGTCCAGTTTTTCATAATATCAGCTAATTTGTGTGCTGAGAGTTTTTCCACCCTCAGCGACAAACTACGCAAAGATATGGCTTCAACGGTACTTACTGTCAAATATTTTAATCAACTAAGCCTTTATTACGACCAGTTGTATGAGATAAGTAGGTGTATTCAAGAAACTTTCTCTTGGTTAATTACTGCAGAACTCGTGTATTACTCATTCAATGTATGCTTTTTATGCCATCTTCTGATGACCACAACGGGTAATGCAATCAATATATCTCGAATGATAATTTCTATGCATCGTTTACTCATTTTAACTACTGCAGCTGGTAATATCCCAACACAGGTAAATACCTTACAATGCACAGAATAATAGTGTAAAAGTGACTGAAAGTTGATATTTGACTTATTTTGTACCTTTTTATTTAATGGTAATATAGCGCAAGGGCATATTGGTACCTCTATTAAGAAAAACTATTGCTTTGGACTTGTGCATCTTATTTTTAGAATCTCTTAATGTTGGTTCACTGAGTATGTCGTAGAGATTGTAATAATAGAAAGGACACCACCATTGAGTTACATGATTATATTCGAATGTCTTAAATGGATACTATAAATCATGTCGCATTGGCTGAAAGTGACCAGAATACATTCTACCTTTGAGATAATGCATGCTAAATTGTGTCTATTGTGGTGATCAATAGTGTTGGTGTAAAATGCTCTTTTCCCACTATTTCACTTTTCCAAGTTCTGATCGGCAGCAGGCCCAGAGTGGCAGTCCAGGCCCCAGTGATATGACGCTAAAAGGCCATCAAACGGGTGGTAGTTTGAAGTGTAATTTTACGAAATTGTGAGCGTCTAAGCTCTCTTTGTAGTCTAGTCATTTAATTTAAAGAAGGCTATGAAATGCTCAGTAAAGGGACCAGAATTGAATACGAACCAGCACGTTACAACGAAAATAAATTCATCAACAACAAAATGTAGATACATCACTGGGAATTAAGTATCATAACTAAATACATAATGTTATGAACTGGCCCGCGAATTGAGAGTGCAGATGCTCCGAAGATGCTTCCCACACATGGTTTAATCCAAACCTCTGCTTCTTTGTTATTCCATTGTCAGTTATCACAACTTTTAATCAGTGCTCTATATCAGTTATTAATTTAGTCCACGGATGGTGCCTGAGCAAGAGTCTTCAACCGTTCAATTCTAAAATGCCATTGATGTAGTTTGGAGAGTACTTGAGTACTAGCACTTTTTGTATAGTCACACGTGATCCCCAACATCAGCTGTTGTTTTCAAAGGTGGTTTTTAATTTTTGCTGAAAATATGGCTGAAAATTCGCAGGCCAACCCAGCTTTAATTAATTCTGGATTAAACTGTAGTGCATGTATCAGCTGATCGGACAATATTGGCAATTTATCTACATGTTTTATCCTAATTCACCCTTGATAGAAAAATAATGTTTTCAACTGGAATTTTTTTTCTGTTCAAATGCTATGATTGCAATTGCTATTGCAAATTGTGCCTCGGCCCACTCACAGTTTAATTCGTTTATCCTCTATTATGGCCATAACAATCTTTGCTCGCCCCTTTTTTCAAATTGGTTATGCCCATTATTAGACGACATACCAGCCTTTTCATTAATATTCATGACTTTCTCAGATTCAACATTTATGCTGAAAATGTTATGGCTAAAGTTTTTCACAAGGTATACTTTGTTCTTAACGTATCACACGTGTAACTCTTTCTTTGCTTACTGTTTTATTTAATCCTTTTTCTTTGCCCTTTTACAATTGCTCACAAGCCTGTCTTCCCTGCAACCACCATTCAATTAATTGGCTTGAAAGGTATCAAGAGGCATCTTGCTAAATGGTGCTGTATCATTTCCTCTATACCGTATCTTGATCATCTTTGTTTGCTCTGCTTGACAACCTGGAGTGAAGTGATGCTTACTTACCAAATTACTCATCGTCTTCTAGATCTTACCTAACCCAACCTTTTTACGGAAATTACAATTAATCACGATAATCCTCTCTGCATTTGTGTTATTGTATCGCACTAACCTACATCACCTTTATGAAGTAATACCAGCACCGGAAGAGTTTTTGATAAAAATATAGCCTATAAAAGTGCACATGTAAAATAATAAAACACGACGTTTCGGGGATAATTTACACCCCGTTATCAAGTGTGGATATCCGCTCAAAGGCTTTGTACACAAATAAAAGAACACAAAATCATGTTATGGCAGACACATCTTAAAAAATAAAAAAATTTAAAAACGGTCTAAAAACCAAGAACCTATGTATTGCTGGCCGAAACAGCAAATACAGTAGATGAAAAAGTAAGGAGACTCTCCACGAAAAATGTGGTGTACAGAATTCCATGCTCCGACTCAAAATGCACGGCCACTTATGTGGGACAGACGCAGCAAAAACTACGTGAAAGGATTACCGCCCATAAATGCAATGTAAATTTAAATGTCACCACAAATTCCCTTGTTCAACACCGCATCAATACAGGGAGTTCTCCAGATAGGATAAAAACAGGGCACATTCCTGACCTGGATAATGCCACAATTCTTTTTACTGAAAAACAGCTGAGAGCCTGGATTAATCTTGAAACTCTTGTTATTTTATCACATCAACCACCTGTTCACAATCACATATTACTGAAAACAGAAACTTGAAATAATACGTTCTCATAATAAGACAGTTGGGGCTATCCCAGTTCGAAATTTGAAGTACCGGGCCCCCCCCCGCCCACTCACTTTTGGTATATAATGCGCGAGAATCCATCTGGCTTCACTTCTTACCTGCACTCGCAGGGAAGTGGTCGTCTTGCTGGTCTCCCTACTATATTTGCTGTTTCGGCCAGCAATACATAGGTACAGAATTCCGAACGTCCAATTCAGAAGGTCTAAAAAGTTTTTAGACCTTTTTTAAAATTTTTTATTTTTAAGATGTGTCTGCCATAACATGATTTTGTGTTCTTTTATTTGTGTACGAAGCCTTTGAGCGGATATCCACACTTGATAACGGGGTGTAAATTATCCCCGAAACGACGTGTTTTATTGTTTTACATGTGCACTTTTATAGGCTATATTTTTATCAAAAACCTACATCACCAGTTTTATTTTTAATCGAAAGAGTGTTATATATTTGGAAAACGTTTTTTTGCATTTTTCTGTTGTTGCTGCCTTTTCACTTAACACCTTTAACTCTCGCTAGATGCATTTTAATTTTTATTGTATGTGTGGAACTGGTGGATGGGCGTTACCACCACTGTCTTCTTTCAATTTCTATTACGGCCACCTGTTTTCAAAGATGATATTTTTTCATAAAGACTGCCGTCTGAGATGATATCGTTTTACGAAGATTTCTGCAACTATGCGTATCTGCAGTTTTCCTATTCCACCAACTAGTAATTTTCATTTTTCCTTACAGGCTAAGAGTGGCGTAGACTGTTTGAGCAGTATTCGTAGTAATATGTCACCAAGTACTGAAGGAAAGGTAATTGCAACAAAGTGTTCAAAAATATATACTGTATATTTCCAAGTAACATTATAGGCAATAAATAAATACAGATGCAAACCAACTTCATACATGTATTGATGCCCGACCTTTGTGACTAAAAGTCGAAATCCCACTGCTTAGCCATAATGACGCGGCCAAATAAGCTACGGCTGAGCGATAGGGCTGTCGGCCTTTATTTTCATAGGTCGAGGGCTCAGTTCCCGCTCAGGCACTCGGCAGTTAAATCCGAAATGCAGTGGAAATAGATTTGCATCTGCTGTTTTGTGTCACTAACTGAGCCCATTTGGCTTTCTGTTCCATTTTTATAGCTGATATTTACCTCTTTTCCAAAGTGAATAATTTTAATTAACACATCGAATTAATTACATGTATCAAATTAAGTTTGTAATACTATTATCGTAAAAGAAGGACCCTCATCATTGGTACTCACTTGTCATTCTCAGACGTTCACAATATTTGCTCCTTTGTTGTTTCTTCATGTTGGGAATTGCGGTTTTTTGGCACATTCACAGCCAGGTCATTAGTGCCAACCTCAGTCGTAGTACACTGGTCTACGTTGCCACTGTGCTACACATTAAACAAACCCCTAATCTACGTTTTATCATATATCTCTACCTCTTGCTAAAATATTAAAACCCCGTCCAGGAGGTTAGACTAATATAATATAATATAATATAATATAATATAATATAATATAATATA